>APFE031679597.1:255839-288991 GCA_000404065.3 Pinus taeda
GAAGTAAGAGATTTTGGCGTGCATTATTTAGATCTGGTTTATGGTAGCAGATCATTAAGAAAAAATATCTTCAAGAATGGATCAAAACTGGAGTTGGGTCAACAAAAAATGGTTCATCCATTTGGAATGGATTTATGAAATTAGAGCATTAGCTACTTGGAAATCTTCAATGGGATATAGGTTTAGGCACTAAAGTGGAGATTAGGATGGATTTATGAAGGCTTTCAAGGAAATTACTCTCTTCCCATGGAGATCATTCATTACATACACAACAAAGGAAATTTTTCCCTAAACCAAATGTGGTCTAAAAATGATCCAAAATTTCAATATCCTATTTGGATTAGATCCCATGAGCTGGGTTTATTTGGTGCATTAACAAAGGTATGGGATGCATATGCTTCTAATTTAAACATGGCAATCATCTCGTTTTAGAATGGGACTAACACTCTCAAATGGGATGGGACGAAACTACAAAACATTATTTATGTGGAGGAGATATACTTCCATTTATATTTTTCTCATATGGTTTCCCCAGTGAACAGGTGGTATTAGCAAGTTTGGTCTTGGCATATGTCTTTGAAGCTAAAATGCTTTGGATGGATCATGTGGAAAAACAAGATTCTAAATTGGGATAATTTGGGGAAGGGGGGTTTCCACGGACCTATTAGATGTCATATGTGTTAGGGTGATTTCAAGAATGTTTTACAATCATTCCTCAAATTCCCATTTGTCGTGGCCATTTGGATTGATGTTTTACAATGATTAAACATTGATGCTAGTTGGATATATTCATCAATTAATGAGTGCTTTATGGAATGGAAATCTAAATACATGGTAGTCAAAACACTCCCCTTCTTATATTTTTGGGAATCTAGAGATGCAAGAATGATTTCATTTTTAAAAATATTCCCTTATATATTAACAAAAGTTACAACAACATTTGCTCATACTTCAAGGAATATGAATATGTGGCTAAAGAGGGGATTAACAAAAGTTTTCAACCTATAGATTGTTGGTGAAAATATCCTATTGGGTTTTTTGATGGGGATGCGCAACAAAAGGTATGTGGTTTTGGAGCATATATTGTATTATCCCCAGGAAAATATTATCCTTTTAGTTGGAATAGCAGTGCAAGGACAAATTCCATGATGAATATCATGGCTCCTTGGGGCTCACTGTTTTCTGCTCGTTGGCTTTCTATTGAGATTGCATGTGTTTAGGGACTCCAAAGTCACTATTGATTGGTTCAATTATAATTCCTCATTTGAGCCCCCTCTTCTAACTAACTAGATGGATAGGATTAGAAACATGATTGACCTTTTCAAAGAGCTCACTTTTTATCATATATACAAGGAACATAACACTATTTTGGATGCCCAATTGAAGAAATGTTTATCATATCATATGGGCGAGAGAAATTACTCTAATTTTTGTTGTGGTAATTTACTTATCTCTAGAAAGATTTATTTTTCATAAGCACTTCTCAATATGTTTTTGATATTTTTAATCTGATTTGATGAGAACTTTGTTATGATTATGTTGATGAAAACTTTGTTATGATTATGTTTTGTAAATTTGAAATCCTTTTTCCTAGTCATTTTGGAATATGGTATCCATATAGAACAATTCTCAAAAATTTACAAAAATGTTATTATATATATTTCAAAATTTAAATACATGTAAACCATTTTTCTTAATATAAAATCTATTGATTTATCTTTCCTTTTATATATATAACATTTAAATTTAAATTAATTAAACAAAACATGTTTCACATGTTGTTAACTAAACATACAAAATCGAGATTTAAAACCAAACCATATATATTATAAAAATAAAATTAGATTAATTTATCTAATTTACTTTGTAATAGAAATATAATTTTCTACAGTGAAAATTTGAGATATGCATTCACCTTTAGACTCAAGTTACAAAATAGTGAGACATTGTATTCACCTTTAGACTCAAGTTACAAAATAGTGAGACATCTCACAATGTCATAGGTTTAAGATTTCAAAATCATTTATGGATTGGTTGAAGCCCGTTGCAAATGGAAAATTTAAAAGTGATAGTTTAAAATGAACCATGTCACCTCGTTTAAGAGTGTTACATATTCCCCCAAATATACATATAGAATATATGGAGTTAAAGTATTTTAATTCTTTTTATTAAGTATTCAAGAACCAGTGTAGCTAGCTTTTATCACTTAATTTAAATATGTTATTTTATTATTTATTTGTAAAAGTATATGATGAGATTTTTAGCTATGTAATAAAGATTTGAATAAAATTAATATAATATTTATAATGACCATTTTGATATGATGTGGATTTGGTTATGTTAACAAGATTTAATTTTAGTATATAATTATTTGTATATTGATGTGCCTTAATCATGGTTCATCACAAATTATTTACGTGAGACTTTAGAGCTATAAAAACGTGTTAAAAAATTTGTTACATTGTAATTATTAATATTGAGATTCAAGTAAAAAAAATTATTTGTATAGCAAAGTGCGTTAAGCATATAGCCCTTGTTGCTTAGTTAAAATATAGTTAAATTAAAGTAACAATATTGAATTCAAGTTAGTCTTAAGGTTTAGAATCCAGTGAATTTAGGTTTTAGATTGGTAAATTGAGGTATTTTGCAAATTACAATTATGCATTGTTTGTAGGTATGAACAACTTTGTGGCTAATTTCATTTGTTGAAATATAAATTCATCTACCATGACTCCTCATCATTGAATTAAAAGATGATTTCATTAAAAAAAAATTAACCAAAAACTTTCATGCTAAATTTATATTGTCTTTAGCCTATATACTTTATTATAGCGTTTTAAAATACCTTCTAAATAATTTGTTAGTTACTAAATATATAATTATTTTATTAAAGAATGTGCATCATTGTATCATTGGCTTACAAAATAAGCCCCACAAAGTGCCATGGTTCATTTGTGGTGATTTCAATATGATGGAATCCTACGAAGACAAGTCAAAACACTAGAGTCTGCGTTGAAGTCAAAAAGATAGAAGCTTGATGTGCTCTGAAAGCCTGCCACAGGCTTTACGATGCCAAAAAATCATCGATGAGACTTTGTTGTGCTTTGGTTTACATAGAAAAAACTTCCCTAAGAGGATTTACCAATTATTTGACTATGCAATTTTTCCTAAACCAGATGACCACGCCGGGAAAGTAAGATTTAATGTATACTTATTTTTAGATTGAAAAGAAATTTCAGGAATACATCCCCAAACAAAAGGTTGGCATGTGTGGCATCATTCAAATAATGATTCCAAACAAAAATAAATGAAGAGATATCTGATCCTAAATGTATTTGTTATATTCAAAACTTAGTCTTCTAGTAAAAAAATACAAGAGCTTTCTATTGTGTTACAACATAACATATCCAGAGAAAATATGGGACGTAGCTAAAATGTTATTACCTAATCTTTCTGCTAGATAAACGAAAAATGCATCAATTAATACTTTTTAGTATCTAGTCCTTACACTGTGATACGAAGTAGTTAATACAATAATACTAGGCGTCCCTAATACCATCCAAAAACCATTACTGTACGAGATATTAAATACGGCAATTGATGAGGATGTTATAGAGAGCTTCTTGGAAGAACAATATCCAAAGACTGCAACTAGTACAATCATTTCTTGAATTGAAAAAGATAGATGTTGTGACACCATGATATGAAAATTATGCAAAATCCTAAAAACCCAAAAATGTAAATTTTAAACTCAATAAGTATAAATTCACAAAAAGAGTTGTTTTTAAAGAGACTTTTTCGAAGCTCTTCCGGTGGGTTTTTCCGGTCAAAATCCGGCAGCAATTTATTGGAATCGCAAATTTGATAGCTAATTTCTGCACAACCAAAGTGTCACAACCTTTAATTAATTAATTAATTAGCGATAGAATGTAGAGACACACTGATAGTAAGACAGGTAGAGAGATTTGTGTGGAGAGATTTATATTCATTCTGCAGAAAATTTTGTGCACACATATTTTATTCTGTAGAGAGCTTTTATTGTGGGAAGTTTGCTCCACACTCCACACAACCTTTAATAAATTAAGTAGCGATATTCAGAGTACGAAGATATGGATTATTTAGTATAAAATATACCAATAACATATAATAATAATAATAATGCACAAGAACTAGGCGGGGACACATTGACAATAAGACAAGTGGAGAGCTTTGTGGAGAAAGATTTCATTGTGCAAAGAGTTCTGTGTGGAAATACTTCATTTTGCGTGGATATATTTCATTGTATGAATAACTTCCAGTAGGTGGAGTCTTTTCTAAGCTTCACACAACCTTCAATCAAATAATTAGCAATATTTGAAATATAGAGATATGGATTATTTAGTATTAAAAATATTACCAATACTATATAATAATAATGGTATAGGAGAATTATGCAGAGAGACATTGGCAACAAGATAGGTGGAAAGCTTTGTGCGGAAATCTTTCATTATGCAGAGAGTTTGATGGAGAGAGCTTTCATTGTATGTAGAGATTTCATTGTGCAGAGAATTGTGTGCAAAAAAAATTCTTTGTGCGGAATTTTCTCTGCACTCTTCATAACATTTAATCAATTAATTAGTGGTAGAATGTGGAGACACACTGAAAGTACATAAAGTAGAGAGCTTTGTGTGGAGAGATTTGTATTCATTGTGTAGAGAGTCATGTGCAGACACATTTCATTTTGCGGAGCAAGATAGGTGGAGATCTTTGTGCAGAGAACTTTGTTTTCATTATACAGAGAGTTTTGTGTGCACAAATTTCATTTTATAAAGAGCTTTCATTGTTTGAAGTTTTCTCTACACTCCGCACAACCTTTAATCAAATAATTGGTGGTATTTGGAGTACAAAGATATGGATTATTTAGTATAAAATATTACCAATAACATATAATGATAATAATAGCAATGCACAAGAACTGTGCGGAGACACACTGACAACAAGTTAGGTGGAGAGAGTTGTGAGGAAAACTTACTTTGCATGGAGAGCTTTGTCGAGAAAACTTTCATTGTGTGGAGAATTTAGTGCAAAGAGATTTCATTGTGTGAAGAGTTTTTTGCGAACAATTTTCATTAGATTAAAATTTTTACACAACCTTTAATCAATTAATTAACTATAAAAACAAAAACTATATTACATTACCATTATTACTTTTATTATTAATAACTCATCCAATAAAAAATATGATACAAATATGGACTTATTCACATCCAATGAATAACCCTCTTCTTCACTAGCTATTTCCTTTAAAAACCGATTTAGAGAATATAAACATTTTAACTCAAGATAAACCTAATAAACCTAATAAATAGAGAAACGAACTTTACAAAATATCATTTTACAAAAAAAAATTAAAAACATATTTCATAATATGGCAAAGATTATTATTAATAACCCATCCGTTGAGGGATATGATGGGAATGTGGACTTAGTCACGTAAAAGGAACAACCCTCTTCTTCACTAGTTATTTTCTTTGGAAACCTCTTTAGAGAATATAAAATGACATCACTTATGAGTTAAGGGTTCAAATGATGAAATTCTCTAGTTATTTCCTTTGAAAACCTCATCAAAGAATGAAAAAATGACTCGCAATAGGAATTATAGAGTTTAATGGATTAAGGAGAATAATTCCTTGGATTACTTTATAAGACAAATGATATTATTGAATTTATTACTTTAAAATCATTGAAATTTTTATTAAAAAAATTAACATTTAATTTAATTAATAATTAAATTTACATTTCTCTAGTTTTAGAAATTTAAATAGTTAAATTTACATTTCCCCAGTCCTAGTGGCGCAACCAGTTGAGAAAAGATTTCGTTAACAAAATTGCCTAAACCCGCTGTCATGATTGTTGAGTCAATCTCTGTTAACTTGTAACTTGTGTCCGTGGTAGTGAGCAATTATTTTAATCTGCAACATTCTGTATACACGGAATATCTATCATAAAAAATTTCAACACTAATTTAAAACATAAAATTAAATATGGGGTTTGGATTTTTATAGTGTTTGGAATGGATTTACAGTGTTCAAATTTCTGGAAGCATGCTCATATATCTGGAGCATAGGAAGTTATAAGCAATATGAAAAAAAGTCTCATCGCTAATTTCGATTTCGGGAATTTTGGTGTTTGGAATCAATTTGCAATAATCTCATTCTTGTTCAAATCTCTAAAAGTGTCACCCATACGCAGGTAGCGTAAAAGAATACAAGCAATATGAAATCAAGTCCCAAAAGATACAAGTAATATAAAAACAAATCCTATTACCAACTTCAATTTTTAAAATTTTAATAATTAATATAAATTTACAGTAATCTCATCCTACACGCATAGATACCAATATAGCCACATGATCCTTCACGCTTCCACTGCACAGCTGACGTCGAAAGAGTCTCGTCCGTATGCTGCATTATACCATGCGGCCGTCACAATTCACCTCAACATCGATAAATGGAGATACAAGGTCAAACTTGTAGTTCCTAACAGGAAAACAAAACTCTTCACACATCTATGATCCATATTTTATTATATTTAAATTAAGCAATAAGTACTCACTATTATAGCCATAGTGGCAGCGTGAAGGATCATATGGCTATATTTTATTATATTTTTTTAATTTTATATTTATTAATTAAATTAAACAATATATTACTCACTATTAATATAATATTAGTTAGAGGTATGCAAATTAATATAAAACCCATTTGTAACCAAATAATTTATACAATATTATAAAATTATATATATAAAGTATGTAATTTTATATATGTTTAAAATTAAAAGTATATATCTCAATTCCTAATTTTGTAATGTATTAGTGTAAAATGTATATTATTTATTATATTATATGCATGAGTGTTGAATATAAAATTCATTTGTAACCCAATAATTGTCGCTAGGTAGGGGGAGTTGGGTGAGCAAACCAGTGACTCAACTACTCATCTGAATTAAATAATTATATATTTCCATGGTTATGGACCCCAATTAGTTTGCGTACTTATTTTTAAGCCGATGGATAATTGACTAGCGAAGAAGAAGATTGTGTCCGAAAATGAAATTCGAGACTTGCCGGCTTGAATGATGGAAAGCTATGTCTCAAGAGTAATGCAAAATCGATAACTCGTTCGTATCACTTGCGGGCTTGAATGTTTGAAAGTTATGTCTCAAGAGTAATGTGAAAGCGTAAGGTGTTCATATCACAAATGTGTAGAAGAACACCAGGGTTTTTGATACCATGATACCAAAGCCCGAGGATGATATCCAACACTGTGAAAGAAGTGTTTGATCACCAACTGATTGATATAATGTTCGTAAAAATATATTCACCTAAAATCGGAATTGCAGATAAAACTTTCGCATAGGTGAAATGTTCGGATGCTACTAACAATGTGATTTTTTTTTTTAAGGTGAACTTTATAAAAACTTTGAGCATTAACAAAAAAACGTTGTGAAGAGTTGTTCCTGGTCTTCCAATAGTTTGTTTTAGGAAAAGTAGGTTAGTTTGTTATTAGGGAAACTAGGTGATGCGGGAGCATCTAGAACATTTTCATTTGTAAATATGGAATAAAATGGGGATAAAATTTCTGTGTTTTTTTAGTTAGAAAAGTAAGGAATAAATCTTCCAGCTTTAAGTCATTATGTAAAAAAGGAAAAATCTTGCTTTTCCGAGGAGATAAGTCTTATCTATCATTTATGTACATATCCATTATTATTATAAATGAATGAAGCAGCTAAAGCTCTCATCAGAGAGGGGAGGCGTGCCAGAAGCATTACTAATAAAAATTACTCTCGGTAATTGTAAGAGTTCCATGGATTTCTGTTAGTGTAAATGCGTGGATTATGTTTTGTATTTTGAGGTTGAATTACATCATTTATTCGCTCGGTACTTTACTTCGCTAGCAGCATATAATTATGCGTTCCAGCGACGCGTTTATTATTCCATTTCTACCGCAAGAAATTTTCTGAGCCATGTTACAATAACGACCACTGTAATCGCATGTATTAACTCGATGTCTGATCCATGCTACATCAACGTGTATTGAAGTTGTTTGTATAAAACAGTGGGGTGACTCCTTGGTTAACTGATGCGTATTCATGGATGTGTATTGAATGTGTTAAGGAGACGGAGAGGCCTGTTTGCTGGTGCGAGCACTTTAGAGCAAGACTGTAATTTTTGGGCAGCGTATTCTCCTAGAACTCAGACGGACTCTCCAGCGTTTAACTCCGTCTCATGTGCATATATATAAGCCTGTATATCAAACTCGTGGCGCAGTTGTATGTTGTTTTGTTTGAAGTCGAACTATTGAGAACCACAACAAGGAGCGTTGTGTATTGGATGGTAGGAGCGCGTGGCTCCATTTCTATTTTGTAATTGTTCCATTAATAGGTTTTTTTTCTGGGTGTATAAGGTTGCTGGCGCGCACCGGAGATAAGTTTCAGGCTGGGGTTATGACTATCCTGCCTTATGCGCTATCGGTTAGTTTCAAGACAACTGATCCATGGAGGAATCTTGTGTTTGTGTAACCGGCTGTGCGCATTTGTGTGTATTAAATTTGTTGTGCATATATAAATATTGCGTGGAGAGATCGCTTCAGCTCATGGAGATTTATAGAAGAATTAAGATGATGAATTTGTAATTGTGTGAAGTTAAAGTCCCTGGGTAATTGCAGGTCACCCTGCATCACTAGGTTATTGGCAGAATAAAAAAATTTTGGTGGGGAAGATTATTAAGTTAAAAAAGGAATAAAGAAGTGAGTTCACAAAATATTTAAATGATTAACATTACACTATATATCAGCTTAAGTGGACACGTAGAGCATTGAAATCAAATTTAAGAGAGTGCTAAAACATACTAATAATTAAGAGGAAATTGAGGGATCCACTTTAATGTGATTGGTTCAAGTGTCTATTTTTGGACCTAGATCAATGGTTTCTCAAATGTGCGCTAACCTATAGTTCATATCTTTGAGTTATAGTAGAATATCATCTAATACTAGCAAAATCTCTTCATATTCATCGATTTTGTTCAATGGAGCTTTTGTTAAACATAGAATGCATGCCTCAATACAAGTCAATAATGTACATGTATTGGTTTTGGCAACCATGAGTAAGCCGTGAGATCTATGCTGCAATAGTTGTAGAAACCTCTAAATGTCACCAACAGGCTTGCTCACTCATGGCATCATCCTCTATGTCCTATAACTTGTTTTTGATTTCTAGTGGGATCTGCTCATGAAATATCCTAATGAATGACTTTATGTAAAGACATGCCCTTAAACCCCAGCGGAGTGCCAACCACCTCCACCACATTTGCATCAAGTCCTTTGTCAAAACATTGCTACAAGATGAGGATGGAGAGGAAGGACATGGTGGGGAGAGTGAGATGTATAATGAGAAGGCTAAAGGCAAACAAAGGGAGATAGACAAAGGTGTCAAGAGTAAAAAAGTTTAACTTAAAAATGACAACAAATCCCACACAAAAACTACTAGAGAAGAAAGAAAAAATTAAAATCAATTAAGAATCATTTAGAAATGTAAATGTCCAACCAAAAAAAAGAAATTACATTTTTAGGAAATCAAATTCCATTAAAAAAATAAGTTCACACTACCCTAACATCTACCATAATATGTGATAATCTGGACCTAAATAAAACCCTATATAAAAAATGAGTAAAAAATTAAATCACCATAAATTTAAAAATATATAAAAATCATTACGCATTAAAGTGAAAACACATCTACCTCATTCATTAAATAAGGTATCAACCAACCTCACCTTTTTCATCACTTAACTTTTCCTTAATCACCCCATACAAAAATATGTGACATGAACCCCAGTAAAAATCAAGGATAAAGAGTGCATTTCTCAGATTCCAAACAATATAACATTCGCAATATGAAGGATAACATTCACAATATGAAGGATAAGATTTAAGGGAAGCATGGATTCGTGCAATTAGTCTTCAATGGGTGGATTCCTTTTTTACTTTTCACCTCTGCAATAGGGGTGATTCTCTTTTTACTTTTCAACTAGTGTTTGAGGGGTGGATTCTCTTTTTACTTTTCTAACTTTTAAATTAGAGTGAATTGTTAATTATGTCCATATTAGCATGGTGTTTTATAATTTAACTTAAAAAGGGATGGTGCGATGAATCAATATATTGTTTTATTAAAAAGTGTTATTAAATATTGTAATTGATTAATTGTATTCTAATTATTACGATTTAAAATGAATTTGAATTAATTAATTTATAAAAGGTATAACTTCAACTTTTTATGAGTAATTTTATTTTTAATTTTTAAATTAAACTTTTTTAAAACGACTTAACATTTTTTATTAACTTTTTAATAAATTTTCAAATTATTAATTTTTTTTTTTACATATATTATATATAGTATCTATATTAATTATATAAATTTTTAAAAACTTTCAAAATTTGATGATATAAATATACAACAATGCTTATAACTTATAAGGAAGTTCCTCTCCGTGTTGAAATTTTCAGAAAGTCACGGAAAAACAATTTTAGAAACTCAAAATAAATAGAAAATCAAAAAACTAACTATATAATTTAGAGTATATTTTTTATATTTTCTAACAAAAACTTTATAGTGAAGAATCTTAATTGTCTAAAAGCATTTTACAGCCCAATATGAGGATATTTGTAATTCCTTTCTTATTCAACAATCACATAAAAATAAAATAAAATACACTCTATAATATATATATATATTATATATATTATATATATATATAATATATATATATTATATATATATATATATAAAGATAGAGAGAACCTTATTGGTGTTGTGAATGTTTTGACCATAGGAAATATTTCAATGCCATTAAAGTAATATTATATATATATTATATATAATATAATTATATATTATATATATATATATATAATCAAAAGTAAAGTAATTAGGGTTGTTTTCATTAACAAGAGTAGATGTGTAATTTATTTCAATTTTTAATTATAAAATATTGACATTAAAAAAAATTACTAATAATAAAAATATTCAATGTTGATTTCATAAATAAAATATCCTCATTGCTGTAGATTAAAGTAATATTACATGCATTTAAAAAATATTAATATCAAAACATACTCTAATAAGGAATATGTTATAAATAAAAATATTAATTTGGCCAGTTTGTGTTAATGACCCAAGACCCAAAGGCATATCACAAAAGTGAAAACTTGCCCCCTTAGGGACAACCAATCCGTAATTATAGGTGGCATGATTTTCCTTGAATAACTATGATGAGTCAACCTACATTTGTGGATGGCAGAAGTGTTGCCAGTCGTCACTATTGGTTTGAAAAATGATTTATGATAAGTTTTCCCATTGTAAGAAAATAAAATTATATCGATGCCCATATTAGGTAAAAGTATTTCAATGCAAACTATACATATATCTGTATATTGTATAAAGCAACTAAAAAAACAAATTGTTGTGGCTAAAACATTATAAAGCATTGTAGTATTACTATTTTATGTTTCGTCCTTTATAGAGGTATAATTTTTGGTCAATTTTCTCTAAAATCTAGCAAAGATTCTTTAGACTTGAAAATTTAAGTTTTGTAGTATGCACAATGAAAAATTTCACATAATGTGTGTGTGTGTGTGTGTGTGTGTATATATATATATATAATATATATATATATATATATTATATATATATAGAGAGAGAGAGAGAGAGACTAGAGAGAGAGAGAGAGAGGTAAAATATTTTTAAGTTTTGCACTTTAAAAATAGGTTTCCATTATCAATAGAAAGACATTGATCCCTTCTTGATGCTTGGTAGATTCAAATTAAGATGATCTATATGGTGTAGAATAGTCTCCATATCTCATTTATGCTAAGGATTTTATCATGAATATATGAACATCACAATTGCTTTGCTGCACATAGCTTTTATCTTTTATTTTAAAAATTTATAAAATTATAAAATAAACCATTTTAATTTTCTCATAAGGTTAATGTCTTCTTTAAATCATAATTTCAATAATATAACATAATTTTAATTTACATTTCAAGAACACAAACTTAATCAAGATGAATGAATCTCTTCATCCATTTTTTGGATAAGTTAATTTTAGATAGGATTTCAAATTCCTTTAGTAAAGGATTTCAAAATTGATATTGTTGTTATTTTCCAATGCTCCCTTTTTTAATGAGTCAACTTTTGTGAGTTGTAAGCTCATGTAGGTTCTTATCTTCCTAGTTGTCATAGCTATCTTCATGTAAATATGGGCCTCTTACATTGTTATATATGAATGACCTCTTTGTGCAATTTTATAAAGTATGAGTAATATACGATATTTTTCCATGGTATCAGAGTAGGTCTTTCCTACCCTAATGACTTGATTTACTTAAACATTTATTTTCTTCTTCAATTGGGGTGATTCCTTTCACCACAATTTTTGTAAATTTGGTACTTTGACAAAAAATATCAGCCTATACTATTGGACTCTCTCTCTCTCTCTCTCTCTCTCTGAAGTTTTCTCATGGCTGAATAAACTACAAAAAAAGTTATTCCTTGACTGCTATTATGGATGGTTTGAAAATATGACTCATTTTTTTGTTTGAATGTGGTCTTCTCACCCACAAAACCACACACTCTAGTAATAATCTTAGCAATGATTTTTCTCGCTCACCACTATGGTTCTCATCCCCAAGTAAGTTCAATACAACAAATTGACAAAATTTATGCTTAATTTGAAGGAAAAGATTGTATAGATCGATGATCATAGGCATTTTCTTTATTTTTCTGTAACATTTGGCCAAGCAATTTAAATTTTTGTTCTCTGTTGGGTCCTTGAATTCTTTCTAATCTCTCTGAGTCATCATTGGTGATATCATAGTGTCGACACAATATTCTCTTCGTGTTGGTTCCCATGGATAAGATAAGGAAAGAAAAGGTTAAGCATGGTATGCACTTTGAGAGAACCTTGGAATTTTTTGGGATAGCTTTAGTCTTTGTGACAAACGAAGCCTTCTTTACCCTACACCCATGTGTTCCATGCCTTAATATTAATCACAGGGGCTTCATTAGGGTAGCAATACCATACCACATGCATTCATATTGGGGGATATATATTGAGGAAAAAAAGGCAGAATATATTGAGCATATAATAGGGGGTAAAGGGTTTTTCTATTGGTGGGTATAAAGAATGGAGCTCAAAGTTAATGCAAAACATAAATGGTTATAAGAAATGTTGGTAAAAAATGGATACCTACAATATCTAGTGAAAGTAGATGTTTTTTAAATTGGGAAGGTGTATTGGATTCGTATTAGTAGGGGGTTAAATAATGTGATTTTTTAGAGATATTTTCCAATTTGTAGTCAAATTAAGGGTATTTTTTAGTATGCGATGAGCACACATGATATACCAGAGGTTCATTGAGTGAAGTCATTGTGATGTTAATATTGTGGATTGTAACCACCTACCGCCCCCTTGACTACCTTGAGATGTGGAAGGCTTACATCATTTAACCTGATTTGCAAGGTTTGTTGAGTGCTTCTAGCGATATAAATTTAATCTCAATCCAAGTCTAGGATCAAATTTATGTCCATTAGAAGTTTGGCGGATTAAAAGAGTTGGCATCATTAGAAGGATGCCACGTGGATTTTTCTTGGCCTAGTTAGTATTGTCATGCCATCATTACAGGCTCCATGAGGAGCCAAACTATGTCATACCAGGTTATCTACGTGTTAAACATAGTTTCCATTACGATAAAGGGTTGAACACCAAAGGTTAAAAACCATGGTGGAGACTCCCAAGTCCACATCATACCAGCATGGGTATGTTGGCCTCTCTTATTCTAAACTATGTTGAAATTCCAAGAGGCCCAAAGTCTTGCACGCCTGGTGGGGTCCTCTCTAACTCACTTCATACTAGCCTCATTCTCCACAATTCTCTACCAATAGCCTAAAGGTCTAGTACCATGGTGGGGTCCACTCTCGAGTCATCACTGCAACATTAGGGTTTATCAAACCATTCTCCATGTGCTTCATTCAAGCACCCAAAGGCCGATGGGGTCCACCCTTGGCACACCCCACATTGAATTAGTTTGACTAGCCTCGATTTGAAATTGGATTAGGTGATTTATTCCTTTTTTATAAAATAAAAAAAAAAAAATTAGGACCATGTTGACACTTTGCAAGATTAGAAATGGGTCTTGAAACAACAGGTTTCCAATATCTCTTCAAGTCATTAATTAGTCTTCATATGTACCTTAACATAATGAACATAATAACGCATGATCCATGTAGACATAATGAAGAGAAAGACAAAAGGTTTGTCGATAGAGTTCACCCCTCTTGGGCTGCATCTTTAGGTCTATCAACATGACTAGATCCCTCATATATTCATTATCAAATAAAGTACATAAAATTTTGTTATATGTAAATATGTGGCTATTACCACTACAAGGTAATGTTCCCCTACAAATAAATATCACAAACAACAACAACTCAAAGCACCTTCTACAAAGATGACATACTTCAACTGAAATGAGCTAAGAACAACATGTGAACCCTTCAATTCCACATTGAAGCACATAATCAAAACTTCATGTTTAAGAGAAGTTCAACCTGAGCTAAACCCTACTGGTTATAGCTATTTCAGTAGCCTTCTGAAACTAAGAATACCCTTACAAGGTGTTGTTGAAAATGGCAACAAGAAATGCTAAAAATAGCATTGTTATAAATAACAGTTTGTGTACTAGTGTTGGATATAGCAATAAGGAATGAAAAATGGAAGTTCTAAAAATAGCATTGCTATAAATAGCATTTCGGGATAGATTCCAATTTTAGTTAGTCCCTGAACTGAAATTGAGAAGTAAAATTCGAATTTGATCTTAGCAGCTATTTGATTAATAATTAATTAATTCATCTTGAGTTAATTAGTTGTAGAAAATCAAACATGAAGTCTATGTGAGGACATGCAACAATTGTCGCATTAATTGAGGAATTTATCCCTTAGTTAAAGAGATAAGGATGGGTTGTAATACTGAGTTGTAATTAGTTGGCTCAGTTAACTGAGTTAAGTCTAGTTAGATTAGCTCCAACAGTTTGTTGAATTAATTGTGAGTTTAGTTAGTTAATGCATGCATGCATGTAACTGCTACACTTCAGATAACTAATAATTCTCTCATAAATAACTCATGCATGTCAGTTCAGTCAGAGACCTAGTTGAGATCAGAGGAAGGGACAATGTACTATCAGTTAGAGGATTTTTCCTATATAGGAAACTCATCCATGTAGAAGGAATTATCTCCTTCAGGTTTGTGTAGTTATTTCTGAGCCAAATGAGCAATGTGAGGTGGGAATTCACACAAGTGGAAGCACTGGACCCCAAGAAAAATTGTGCAAGGAAATAGGAGGCTTGGAGGGCAGAGGAGAAGGTTTGTGAGAAGCCTTTCTATCTATGAGTAGCAGAGGGATTGTACTGAGAGCTGGATAGCTTGTGAGCTAAAGATTTGTGCAATCCAGGCATATTTCCACTTGTATGATAATACAGAGATAGGGGTTTTAGGTTGAGGCTTTCCCCAAAGTATTCTTCTGTGTTCATGTGTGATTGATTTCTCATTCTCAGTTATATGTGTTTTATTTGATCTTTCTCATATTCGATTAAGCTTCCACAAGTTTTTTGTAGAAGTAGATCTTGTATTTTGCTTTAGTATATTGCATAATATGTTGATCTATAGTGGGAATTTCTACATGGTATCAAAGAAAAGGTGATCAAAGCGAAGAAAAATATACAAAGAAGGAAGAATTCAAATTTTCAAGTTCCTGATTATAGAAATCGAGTTCTTATCACATCTCAATTTCACCAATGGTGTTTAGTGGTTTAAGACTCGAGTATGCCCTTGATGGTAGCTCAGATTACATAGCCTGGAAGGATCGCATGGAAGCAGTATTAGAGGAAAATGGTCTAAAGAACTTCATTGATCAAGAAGTCCCCAAGTTGGCAGTAGTTGATGCTACAGAATTGGCAAAATGGAAGAAATGTGTGGCTAGAGCAAGGAGAATCATCCTGGAAGGAGTTCAAGACCACATTGTCTCGAGCCTCCATGGGAAGGAGACACCGTTTTCGATGTGGAAAACATTGAAATATCTATATCAAAACAACAACGATCAGAGGAAGATGTCACTGAAAGACAAGCTCCAGAAAATGAAGTGTGAAAAGGGCGACATGATCTCTACATATCTGAACAAGCTCACCACCTGCAGGGATGAGCTTGGAAGTGTAGGGATCACGACAACCAATTATGACATGGTGACAATAGCTCTCCTTGGTCTTCTTAAGAGCTGGCATAGCTACCAAGACCCAGTAAATGGAAGAGAAAAACTGCCAGATTGGGAACGACTTTGGTCGGATCTGATGCAGGAGGAGATAAGAAGAAGCACCTTAGCGAGTAAGGCAAAGAAAGGGAAGGAGAAGGATTCTCATCCCAAATCGAGTTCTTCCCATGGTGGGAAGAAGTTTGAAAAATCAAAAGTGTGATGCTTTCATTGTCATGAGGTGGGCCATTTTGCTACAAATTGTCCATTGAAGAAAATCCAAGATGGGATCCAAGGAAGGATCTGAAGATGAGGCATTAGCCTGACAGTTCGAGTTGGATTTCACCCTCTTCGCAGGCATGGTTTCATCCATGGTGGGATGTGGTTGGTTTCTTGATAGTGGAGCTTCATTCCACATGACCGACAATAAGAGCTTGTTTAGTACCTTGGAGGAGAAAGATCTACAGATACTCATAGCGATGGTAATGATGAAAAGTATAGTGTCTGAGGAGTAGGCACTGTTATTTTTCAGAGGGAGCATGGAGGTCGCATTACCTTGATTGATGTGAAGTATGTGCCAGGACTGAAGGAAAACTTGGTATCGATCGCAATTCTGGAAGACAAAGGCTATGATGTAGTCTTCAGTAAGGGAAAGGTTTTCCTTAGACACATCACCCTGATACAGGTGAAGTAGATCGGTTCACAAGTCAAAAACCTGTATGCTGTTGAGGTTCAAGATGCATGCAAAGCCTTGAGGAGCAAGGCAACTGATGGAGACTTGGTGGTTAAGAGGGAGAGTACATTACCTCTCAACATGTAATGCTAGAAGAAGTCTCAGACAATTATGGAGGAGCCACAATTGGAGATGCTGAGAGGAGACCGAGTGGAGGCATCAGCTCATGCAGAGACCTCTAGTAGTGGGAAATTTCGAGCCAAGTGGGTAGAGGGATCACATGCCTCCATACATCTAGGTTGGAGGTGGGGTGATGTGGAGTGACAGTCCCAAGAAGGCTGGAATAGGGCTAGGATCATTGAGGTGCCCAACCTCTTTGATTAGACCTTGCTACGGGAGCCCTGATAAGGAGTAGCATGATTGGCTGAGTGGGTAGAGACAGATGCGGATGGAGTGATAGAGGGAGCTACAGTGTAGGAATCCCAAGATACTGTAGAGCTAGCAGGCTGCAACAATGCAAGAGGCACCGGAGTGTTGCACAAGTGCAACATGGCACAAAGAGGTGTGCAACGGTGCGAGATGCATGGAGTGTTGCAACGGCTCAGAGGTCACAGAGGGAGCACTTATCAACAGTAGAAGGAGCTTCAACATTAGAGGATGTTTTTAGCCCAACAGAGAGGTCAGTTGGGCATCTTTTTCGTTTCTAGAGTTGCTGGAGCAACAACACTTGGGAGAAGTGTTGCATGCAAAAAATTCTAAAGGTTCGGGATCGGGTTTGAGTTGAATGCTTTTCTTGTTGAGAGGGAGTGTTTAAAATGGCAACAACAAATGCTAAAAGTAGCATTGCTATAAATAGTAGTTCGTGTACCAGTGTTGGACATAGCAACAAGGAATGAAAAATGGAAGTGATAAAAATAGCATTGCTATAAATAACATTTTGGGATAGATTTTGGTTTTAGTTAGTCCCTGAACTAAAATTGAGAAGTAAAATTTGAATTTGATCTTGGCAGTTGTATGATTAATAATTAATAAATTCATCTTGAGTTAATTAGTTGTAGAAAACCAAACATGAAGTCTATGTGAGGACATGCAATAGTTACCCCATTAATTGAGGAATTTATCCATTAGTTAAAGAGATAAGGATGAGTTGTAATATTGAGTTGTAATTAGTTGGCTCAGTTAACTGAGTTAAGTCCAGTTAGATTAGTTCCAATAGTTTGTTGAATTAAATTGTGATTCAGTTAGCTAATGCATGCATGCATGTAACTGCTGCACTTTAGATAACTGAATATTCTCTCATAAATAACTCATGCATGTCATTTTAGTCAGAGACCCAGTTGAGATCAGAGGAAGGGATAGTGTACTATCAGTTGGAGGATTTTTCCTATATAGGAAACTCATCCATGCAGAAGGAATTATCTCCTTCAGGTTTGTGTAGTTATTTCTCAGCCAAGTGAGCAGTGTGAGGTGGGAATTCACACAAGTGGAAGCACTGGACCCCAAGAAAAATTGCGCAAGGAAATAGGAGGCTTGGAGGGCAGAGGAGAAGGTTTGTGAGAAGCCTTTGACTGTCTATGAGCAGTAGAGGAATTGTACTGAGAGCAAGATAGCCTGTGAGCTAAAGCTTTGTGTAATCCAGACATATTTCCACTTCTATGATAATACAGAGATAGGGGTTTTAGGCCGAGGCTTTCCCCAGAGTATTCTTCTGTGTTCATGTGTGATTGATTTCTCATTCTCAATTATATGTGTTCTATTTGATCTTGCTCATATTCGATTAAGCTTCCGCTAGTTTGTTGTAGAAGTAGATCTTGTATTTTGCTTTAGTATATTGCATAATCCATTGATCTACAGTGGGAATTTCTACAGGTCTTCTCCATGCCACAATACCTTCCAGAATTTCTTTCAAACCCTAACTGATCCATATACCTCTTGTCTCAATCCTACAAAAATACTCTATAGATCTACTCAAATAAGAAGTTAGAGGTTACCAATGGAGTCAAAACATCCAAAAACCTCTAAGTGGCCTCTTTCTAAGCTCAATTTGGATAAAAAATAAAAAAGATATGTGCTTCCAAGATCTCCCATGAATTTTAGCGTTAACCATCCTACAAAGTCAAATTTCTCTCTATTGGTTCTACAAATCTGCCCAAAAATTGGCTAATGGAGTGACAATTTAGCTACCTACTAGTTCATTCTATTGGATTATTAATTTAGCCTTAGACCCTTTAATCCAAAAATCATGGCCACATAGGGCTAAGGGCTGGGCCTTAACACCCTCCCTCATCAGTTAAGTCCCTAAAATTTGGGGATGAGGTCGTGTGAGGTGCCATGGGTCTGAGGGCTAGGCCAACAACCCAACCTACCTGTTAGAGCTCCCAATCCCTTACGCATGGTAAATTTGGGTTGCACAAGACCTTGGGGCTGGCCCCCTACCGCTAACTCCTCTGCTTAGTGCCCAAGCTCCCTGCCAAGGGTCACATGAAAGGCCTCAGGACAGTGGGCTAGGGCCTAGCCTTCATGCCCTCTGTAAACCTCTACTGAACGCGTATCATGTGATTCCATGGCAATGATATAACCATGGGTTGGTCTCATTCCTTATCCCCTTTTCAATTGGGGCTGCAATATGTGTTTTTGTCTCATGGTTTTAACTACCGCTGCCGGAACTGTGGGCTAGGGCTAAGCCCACGCACTTGGTTTCCTCGCCTGCAGTCCTGTGGGTGTGTGGTGACTAGGGGTTAGGAATTCTCCCTGGCCCTATCCCCCAAATGTTAAACATATAATATTGAAATATAAACGCGCCAAGATAGTTGTTAAGAACTAGTCGGTGGCATAACGGTAAGGCACTGTGTTGCTAGACCATAGGTCATGCATTCGATCCTTGGTGAGGCCTGTTTGGACATAACATAATTTTGATACCCCATTGGGAGGCCACATGGTAGCTATGCATTGGCCCACATGGATTCTATCCCTTGGACCAAAGAACCACAACCAACAACCAATCATAACTCAATATGATTCAAAATGCGGTGAGGCCACTTGGCACCTTGCCATTAGCCCTAAAATCAAATTCAAACTACCCAGTCAACGTATGGACTACACAGTTAGCATATGGACTGCACAGTTAGCATACCTACAACCAATCTTTAAATTTTTTACTTGTTTGGTAAAACAATCAGAACACGATATAGGGAGCATACAATATTGATTTTGAGCGATTTAAGTTGTGTTGGGTTTAGATTGGTGAGCTCTTCGATTTGGCATCAGTTTGAATAATTTATGGGCACTTCCATTTTTTAGCATAAAATTGATTACCTGATCACACCTCCCCAGTAGGAACTTTTGGACTCCAAAATTTTACTTCCTTAATAAATATAAAGAGGATGGAACTGAAGAACACCCAAAAACTCAGACCAAAATGAAAAATTTTCAATTGGTTCCCTTCAAGTCCTAATCAAGTCACTTCATTTATCATCTTCTTCAAGACCTATTGTCCTGTTAAGAATTGAGGCATCATTCTTATCTTTGTTGCAGGAAAAAATAATGATGAGTGTATGAACATTTTATATACTCTCATCTTTGCACGACTCCAAAATCACTTCATCTTGAGGTTTAATTTGTTGAAGACAAACTTCAATCCATCTTAGAATTCAAAAGAAAAATAAACTTTCTTTAGCATATCAAGCTGATCTTGCACATAAAAAAGTACACTTCTGCATAATTTTCGATGATATTATTGACCTTGCCTACAATACATAGTCATCTTATACAATCTTGAAAACAAAGATTTAGTTCACATAAGTTTCAAATTGAATACTTTTATCAGTGAACATATGACAACTTGTAGACAAATTGAATGACAAATTTGTACATTCACAAAATTCCTTGAACATCTGGACTATAATAATCCAATACATACATCAATGAAAAACATCTACTTTTTAAAACATAGTAAAAATCGATGTTCACTTTACAAAAGAACCTAAACAGGTAATGACAACAAGTATTTACAAAATTTTACAAAACAAATTTATAGTAAGTCTACCTGAATATTGCCTCTCCTAGGCTCATGGGTTCTCTTCTTGCATCTTCTTTTTTTTGAAGGTCACTTAAGAGTGTTGTGGGTCCTCTTTGCCACCTCTTGTTTCCCTTGCATTATGTAGCATAATCTATTTACCTTTCTTTGAACAAAGCTTTGGATGTAGCTTCCAACATCGTTCAGTGTCATGTCCATTCACTTTGCAATGATCACAGAAAAAATTCTTGTTTGCTGACATAGAAATTATCTCATGCGAAAGAAAGTCATTATGCTTAATGCCTAAAATTTGGTTCATTCTTTTAAAAATTATCATATGTTTCTCAGATATAGCCACACAATGGTCAGGTGCATCACAAAATGCACAAGGGTACTAATTCCATAAGTACTAAAAAATTCTATGCATTGTAAAACACTCTTGAGATTTATACATGTCTCTAGAGCTACAACTTCGATGGTTGTCACAAGGTGGTGACATATCATGCTCAGATGGTTGATGTACCTCAAGCCATTTGGAGCATTCCCCAAGCTCCCTTTGACCATATCTCAATCCCATATACTTTAGTCTCTCCTCAACCATAATTGTATTGGTAATACCTTGGTCATTTATGCCGAGGTCTCCACCTCCATATCCCATCTTGGAAAGAAAATTCATACCTATGCCTTTAGTATGTTGCTCGAATGCCGCAAAAGAGTTGTTATGCATATAAATGGAAGGAGTGGAACTTGATATGCTAATTACCTCCTTAAACTTGTTATTTATCCTTTTAGCTTTTAAGGATGATAATGATGGCCAACTTGTGGATGACTCTAACCACCCAATCTTATCCACCAGAATATGGTGTGCTTCTTGAAAATGTTTGCAAAATGCACATGCAACATCTTCCACATATGGACAAAAACCACTACTTGAACCATGACCACATATTGGCCTCATTCCAGAGGTTTCTCTTGCTGGTACTGGAGTAGATCTTTCTGCAACTTTCTCATCAAGCACTTGCCGCAAAACAAAGCACAATGTCTCTTCTCCTATTCACTTATCTCTAACATCCTTCTCAACTCTATTTTCTCCATCCGAAGAGCCAAATTTTGCTCGTCTAGCTCTTGAAGAATATTTTTGCTTCCCATTCTTGCAACCTGGTCAAATGGTGATCTGATACCAAACTAATCTAAAATTGGATTAGGGGATTTCTTCCTCTTTTCCAAAATCAAATAAAAAAAATAGGACCGTGTTGATGCTTTGCAAGATTAAAAATGGGTCTTGAAACAACAGGTTTCCAATATATCTTCAATTCATTAATTAGTCTTCATATGTAACTTAACATAAGGAACATAACAACACATAATCCATGCAGTCATAATGAAAAGAAAGACAAAAGTTATTTTGATGTATTTCAACCCTCTTAGGCTACATCTTTTCATCTGTCAACATCACTAGACCACTCATATATTCAGTATCAAATGAAGCACATGAAATTTTATTGCAGGTAAATATGTGGCTACTACCACTACAAGGTAATTGTCCCCTATAAATAACTCTCAAAAACAACATCAACTCAAAGAATCTCCTACAAAGATGACATAATTCAACTGAAACGACCTAAGAACAACATGTGAACCCTTCAATTCCACATTAAAGTGCATAATCAAAACTTCATGTTAAGAGAAGTTGAATCAAAACTAAAAAATACTGGTTACATTTGCTGCAGTAGCCTTTTGGAAGTGAGAATACCCTTACAAGGTCTTCTCCATGCCCCACTACCTTCTAGAACTGCTTCCAAACCTTGACTGACCCATACACCTTTTATCTCAAACCTACAAAAAGACTCTATATATGTGCTCAAATTAGAAATTAGAGGTTACTAATGGATTCAAAACATCCAAAAAACCCTAAGTGGCCTCTTTCTGAGCTCAATTTGGATAAAAACTCAAAATGATATAAGCTTCCAACCTCTCCCATGAATTTCATGATTAACCATCCTACAAATTCGACCTTATGTATATCGGTTCTACAAATCCACCCCGAAATTCACTAACGGAGCGATAATTTAGATTCTTGCTGGTGCATTCTATTTGATGATTAATTTTGCCTTTGACCCCTTAATCCAAAAATCACAGCCACATGGGCCCACCCCTGTCGGTTAAGCCCCCAAAATTTAGGGATGAGGTCATGTGTGGTGCCACGGGTTTGAGGGTTGGGTCAACAGTCCACCCTACCCATCGTAGCTACTAATCCCTACTGCACGGTGACATTGGGTCGAATAATACCTCAGGGCTGCCCCCTACTACTAACTCCTCTGCCTAGTACCCAAGCAACCCACCAAGGGTCACGTGAAAGGCCTCACAACTGTGGGCTAGGGCCTAGCCTTTGCACCTTCCGCAAACCTTTGCCAATCCCATAGCATGTGGTTCCATGATGGTGATATAACCATGGGTTGGTCCCATTCCTTACCCCCTTATCAACTACCATTGTGATATGTGTTGTGGTCCCGTAGTTTTAAATGTCACTATCGGAACCATCAATCGAGGCTAAGCCAGCGCCCTTGGTCCCCCCGGCTGTGGTCCTGTGGTGTGGGGCCCCATCCCCCAAATGTTAAACATATAATATTGAAATATAAGCACGCCAATATAGTTGTTAAGAACGTGGCATGGTGGTTAGGCACTGTGTTTCTAGACCATAGGTCATGTGTTAGATACTCGGTGAGGCCCGTTCGGCCGTAACATAATTTTGATATACCGTTGGGAGGCCAAGTGGTAGCCATCCATTGACCCATGTGGCTTCCATCCATCAGACCACAAAATCACAACTAACAACCAATCAGAACTCAATAGAATTTGACCAATTTGGTGAGGCCACTTGGTAGCTCGCCATTGGCCCTAAAATCATAGTCAAACTTCCTAGTTAGCATACAACCTACACAATTAGCATACCTGCAACCAATCTACAATTTTTTTTACTCGTTTGGTAAAATGATCAAAACGCGATATCGAGAGCATGTGATATCGGTTTTGAGTGATTCAAGCTGTGTTAGATTCAAATCATCGATGTCTTCAATTTGGTACTAGTTTGAAGAATTTATGGGAACTTTTATGTTTGAGAATAAAATTGATCACCTAATCACGTCTCCACTATGCTCACTCTATGAAAGCACCAATGTCAAAGGACGAGAATTTAGTGGGGTCCAACCATGACCCATGTCATGTCAGATCAGTGTGACCACTCATCTATTCTACCTACCTTCTTTTGGATATTGATGGTCTGACTCTCTAGTGGCAAGTTCTACTAGGCTAGTTCTGCGAGTGGCCCAACCTTTCACAAGTGATTACTTCACAAACATTTTTGGTCCCTGGTGGTTCAGCCATCTAGTCATCCACCCTGAGTCCCTCGGTTCCTCTTCGTGACTTATACATTCATTCTTCAATTCTCCCATAGGCCTAGTGGTTTATTGGACTTGGAGGGCATGATGATCTTAGGCCCAAATTTTGACCTTCCCCATGTCATTCTTGGATATACATATGCCTGGTTTGGTTAAACCAGGGTCTGAGTAGTGGCTTGTAGGGATTGGTCTCTACCCTTCACAAATATGTGTTATCCATAATTTTTTCTTACCAGTTCAGTGAATGGTAACATAATAGCATTAGATATGGGCTCGCAAGACAGAAAAGGGGTGAATATCCCTCACCCAACTCCTAGGTTTTATGTTTCAAGGCCAAAGATCTTGGACCTTAAATTCTTGTGAGTGAGAATAATGAGAGGGGGGCTCATAATCACGAATTTACAATGAATTTGGCCCAAGGGCTAGAATCATCACCTCCATAATGAGTTTCCATAACTGATAACGAACAAGGGTCTGAATTACTCCTCCTTTATATTTAAGAGAGGTGACACGGTCCCAAAATCCAAATCCACATAGATTACAAGTTGTACAAATGAAACATGTTAGGAAATCCAACGCTTCTATCCTCATGTAACTTGGTTAAGCATATTTAGGGGAAATTTATTGACAATTTAAGTAATCATGAGAAATAAAGGGTTATATATCTTTTCATGGAGGATTACAATCCATTCATTAAACAACATAACATCTCTATAAATTTAAATTATTACAATTTTAATCCACGGTAGTAACATGAGTGTGCATAAACCTATAGTTGCCACATTATTCTTGAACTAAGTAGTTATCAACATAGTCTAGGTATTCATTTAGTTAATAGCACAAAAGGTAACCTATAATTCATAACAATGGAAACAAACTTCACAATTCAAGCATTCATTACAACCATATACATATAGGATGGTTTATTGATCCTAAGCATGATAGTAAATGTCAAGCAATCATCCATAAACATACAATACCTTACACAAATCATAAGTACAATAAGGAATGCCACAAGTCATAATCCAATATTCATAAACAATTATACATATATTTGTGTGTTAATATGGATGGTGATTGAAGGAGGGACTTCCACTATCCACCTAACCATAGGCCAATTACACTACAACTCTATTACAGCGAACCACCCCGAGCCAAAACGAAAGCTTGAGGGGATGCTTTCTCAAGGAAAAACCACACCAAACATTAGAAAACACTTAGAAATGGAGTCCACTACCTAGGTGGTTTATCAACTTCTCTCAAGCAGTAAGCACCACATTGATCCAACCATTTTCTTGAACTCATTCATAAAGTTTCACTCCAGGTCCATCTAGGGCATTTCTCAATCCAGGAAATTGAATCCATTGTCTATGTGGTTTATCAATAATTTAGCAATAACCACAATTATTCGGTCATATATTGAGCCTGACATTGACCACACAGGCTTAAAATAATAGTCCAGTGGTTGCAGAAATTTCATAGGGATAAACACCCAATTCCTAGTAGTTCAATTCAAACAAAATATTTTGAAATAATCTCCATCCTTATTCTGTCTAATAGTATTGTTGCTACACAATTCCATGCAATATACAATTGGCCTTGAATGTGCTCCGTTCTCTAGTGACAATGTGAGAGAGTGTTAACACAAGAGAACCAATGTCAGTGCTCTCAGTTGTGCATTTTTCCTCTCCTATGGGAACTTCCTATTTTCGTTGTTTCTTAACATGTTTATACTATATCACTGCATCTCTCTTTTAGTGCTTTATTTCTCCCCTTCTTTTGTATACGTTCCCTTTTTTTTCTTGAGGAGTCATCAATCTTCCTTGTCTCCCTTATGAATCTAAGAGGGTGCTCGGTTGTCTCGTCCTATGCAATATGAGGGACGCTTGGCCTGGATCATTGATTTAATGAGGGGGAATGGGCAGTGTCCTCCCTACCTACCACCTGAATTACATCCCTTGAATTCTTGTTGTTGAGTCTAATAATTGTCATCTTTTCACATCCTTTTTGGCCTCATTTCACAATCTTTCCCTTGATTGTTAATCTATTTCCCACTTTTCCATAATCATGTTGTACTCCATTTTAACATTTATATGTGGGATTAGGATTAATATTTTCCAATTAATTTATTTTTGTATTTTAATTAATTTATGACTAAATATCAGAAAAATAACATATTCCAACCTATACTTGAAAGAAGGGAGAGTTTGGTTATGTGTGCATGTAAAATTGAAGATTCCAACAATGCTAAATTTTAGCATGAAGGATCAAATTCAAATTTCTTCAATCTTTGAAAATTTATCATGGATTTGGAATGATTACTCAAGAATCATGGATAGAGAAAAATCATGGAAGATATATTATCAAATATCTTGTAGATATTCATGAGAAAATATTTAGAGATGAATATCTTTTAATTATTAGTAAATGATTGTAACCACATGAGAAATATGTGGATATGAATTTATTACCTTCTTATCTTATTCTTAATGTAAGCTATGTATAAACAAGAGTTCCTTTTCATTTCAAGAGTGAGAGAGAGATTTATCGGTTGTAATTAGAATACTTGGAGCTTGCTCCAATATTATTTCACTTAATATATGTTGTTTTCATTTTAAAATTTTGTTAGACAATCGAGTTGTGTACTTGCCAAGGTGTGGAGGGCCTCCACAAACTAAATCTTGTGCTTTTATTTCCATGTACTATTCATTAATTTAGTTTATTTTCGTGTGATTTATGTATATATGCTCTTTTATGTTAATACTCTTGTATATTTTTAATTCCTTATTCATATTAGTTGATTATGCTTGTGTGAACTCACTAATATATTCACTACCATACTACTACATATAGTTTATATGGTTTTTAAAATTTTCTAAGTTTAAGTATGACTTATGAGCTTTATTTATCACATTGTAGCTCCTTCTTACAAGGATAATCTAACTTACAAGTTTGAGCAAAGCACCACGAGTGCCATTCACCACTCTTCTCGGTGGAAAATGCCCAAACCCTTTTGACAACATGTTAACTTAGCAATATATTTGTCAACACGAGAGTTCATTTCTTTCTCATTTACTACTTTCCTTATATTATATTAATGGTTTGGAAACACACTGGTTAAGACGATGAGTCAAACACTATAATTGACTTCCCATTTTTACTCTAACAAATGAGAAAGGCCATAGTGCATTCTCAACCTCTCAATTAATACTAGATCAACATATAATAGATTGGCTAAAATACTACTGAAGTCTTTGTTTTCCTTTAATGGCGAGAAAGGCCCTAGTGCATTAATCAATCGCTTGTATTAAAAACCCCTCGATCATTTTCATTCCCGAGAATTTGAGAGTGAAACTAATATCTTGAACGTGATTTCTTAGAGGACTTTGACTTGTGTGAGATGTATTAATGAATGCGTTGTCTGAAGTGTTCATAAATAAAGTATGTTTGTTTTACATTTCAAGTTTGCGTGATTATAATACAAATTTTCTTTCTTGACTTAGTCTTTATTTTTTACTTTTGATTTTAATTCAACCTAGAAGTCATTACTAATAGAGTGTAACTCATTACATATTGTAGTGTGCTTCCAAATTTACGAAAACCATATTAATATGAATATTGTGTCCAAATTTAGGTTTCTAAATTAGCCTAAAATGTTTGGTGTCGTTGTCGAAGAAGCACATTTTGAGTTTGTTAGACTTATAATTTTCTTGAAAATTCATGTTTTTCACAAATATAAACAATTATGGTTTGCAGGAGTGGCGTCGGTAAGATGAGAGGTAAAAAATTTCACATTCACTTTAGTTGAGTATTCGCATGACCAAGTCATGTTTATATTTTTCTTCTAAAATTAGATTTAGTTTAATTATGCATTCTTACTAGATCTAGGGATTAGAAAGATATAAAAAATGCCCCAGCTACTAATAAAAACAACCACTAATCCATTTGCAAGACAAGGATGAAAGAAGATGCTAAAGAATTTGTTCAGTAAAGGATGGTATGCCACCACAAGGATCTTCTCAAATCCTTGTCCACAATTCATAATTTTCACTGGGTATGAATCTTCATTTCAAAATATAGAAGAGAGACAAATAATCCATGAAGAGGGTCCCCAAGAGGAGAACCTAGAAGTTTATTTTAAGTATTCTTGTAAGGAGGAGAAGGAGTCATAGGCCATATGTAATGAAGAAATATAAAAACCTTTGTGCACTCAAGAATTCAATGAACAACTTTCACAAAAAGAACTTTATTGCACTGCGAGGCACTCTACAACCCAATGTAGGGGAGATGTGTAGGTGTAATATAAGTATGTGACAAATTTTGAAATGTCAAGATTTATATATATATATATATATATATATATATATAATTATATATATATATATATATATATATATATATATAGTATAATATATATATATATATATATATATATATATATATATATATTATATATATATATATATATGGGCAAAGATGTGTAGCTTAATGTAATTAAACTTAAGTATGTCAACATTTTTAAATGTTCACAAAAAATATATATAGAAAAAAAGAAAAAAAATAATTAAATGTCCGCTTCATATGTTTTAATCGCGTTGATAGGCACTCTACAATCCAATATAAAGGGCATGTCATGTAACATTACATTTAAAAATAATAAAACAATACTTACATTAACAAATTAAAAAAACGTAACAAAAAAAAACAATGTCGATCATAAATGAAACATTTCAATTTCCACCTTAATTTTACATCAGCTTTATCTAGAAAGATGAAATAATTGAAATTAACAAAAAATATTAAATTACTTTTTAATGTGAAGGATAAATGTAATTCCTTCATTACTTAATATTGAGTTGATAGATGGTATGTAAAAGTAATATTGTTGACATTACATGATGTGTAATTCATTATATGTTCATGTGATATGTAATATTTAAAATAAAAATATATTAAATAATAACACACCACACACACACACACACACACATATATATAAAGAGAGAGAGAGAGAGAATTGTTTTATTCCCATTAAAGGTTATTTTCTAATTCAAAATATGAATAAAGATTTGTAATTTCTTCATTTTAATACACCAATATGTAACTAACATATAATACTTTAAGAAATAATAATAAACAAAATTATATATATAAGGAGGCATGTATTAATATTTTAATGTGAATAATGTGAATCATAAACAAATATTTCAATGTCAACTATGCATCTATTATATAAAATAGGTGAAATTTTTTTTTACACAAAACCAACATAGGTCCTTTTAATTCTAGATAGCTCAAAATCGACAAAGATCCATTTTAACTCCAGATCTACCAAGATCCATGAGGAACCAAATCTCTTGAGGTCCACACCTTTCTCAAGTTTTGCACTCAAACAAAGATTTGCATCATAACAAATTTGATCCCTCTTAGTGCTGGGTAGATCCAAAATTAAGATGGATCTATGTTGGTGGTGTATGAACAAAGGAGAACCAAGGAGTGAATGATCACATTGAAACTTGGTTCTAAATAGTCATCAGATCATTTCATTCCATTTCTTGATATCTCTTGGTTTCAAACTCATATGAGCATCTAATCTATCTTATCCAATCATTCATTAAAGTATGCTTTTCAAACTTGGATATTAGTTTACTTTCATCTTGTTAAGTAAATGGATGCATCGAAAATTCACTTATACTTGAGGGAATGAGTTTTTTTTTTCTAAAATAATATATGATAGTATAAAATAATAAATAAATTAATTAAAAAAACATAATAATTTGGTTTAATATTGCATGAATAATCATTCTTATCATTGCTCCATACTCATTATGAAAGGATATTATTGCAAAATGTCGTTGCAATAGTCCTATTTTGGAAGACCACGTGTTCTCATTCGTAAAACCTGTTACTTAAAAAATTATCTCTTAAAACATAAATTCTATCTCATTTTGAATGTTTCAATTTGGATCTCAAATGAAAAAAATATGACCAAAATAGTTACTAGGGCTTAAGTAGAAAATTTAAGTATAGAATTAATAAAGTCAATATTTTAGGGGCACAATGGGAATATTTTTACAAGATTATTATATTGGAGATATCCCTTATAATATATTTTCCAACCAAATTTTATTTACCTCAATTTGATATCGTATGAAAAAGTTATGCTCAAATTACTAACTGCTTGTCATAAACTTGTACTGTGACAATTCTATATTTTGGCTATTCATTGACATATTTCACATATCAAATCATTTATTTTTAGGAAAAGTTTATAAGGATATATATAATTTTTATAGCTTAATTCACAATTTGAATCATTTCATTTGGATGCCCATTTAAAAAGTCATTGCACATTTAAGTAATCATAAATGTTTTAAAATTAGCAATAGTGAAACTTTCACCTCCTATGGTATATTCATTAACCATTTTGAAATATGAAACCAAGGGATATTAAACTCTATTTTTAATGGAGATAAAAAATTAGATCTACTTTAATATCTGAGTGGAATCACATCGATTTGATCTTTAATGAAAACATTATCTTCTAAATAGTGAATGTTGGTCTAGTAAAAAAAATCATAAACAACTCTATCACGCAAGGTGCTCTTCATCATGTTTAACACATGATTTTAAAACACTTTGGAACCCTATTTATATGGGAAGTATTCATGTGAATTTAATTTAATTGGGATTTTTAATCTCTCCAATTGGGAATAAAACCAAGATTTTGGGAACAAAATACAGCTGGGAGGTCTAAATGACCATTATTTCTCGGTTGGTAAACAAATGCATTTTTCTTTGTCTATATTATTGGGATTTATCTCCTATTCATTGTTTGTAATTATTTAATATAAATATTGGAGGGATAAATAATTATCACCTTTCTTCTCCATTATATCACATTTTATTGCAGATAAGTGCTAAATTTTTGTAGGTCTCAGGTTGATCAAAGGGATTAAATCTATGGACAAGTGGTTTTGCAAACTTAAGCTTTACAAATTCATATACAATAATATGAATGAAAATATGAAAGTCAAATCAAAGTGTAAAATCATCTTATGTTGAGTTCATTAAAGAAGCTCCAAATCCTTGGAGCTTTCCTTCAACTGTCGACCAACATCAATCAATAACCCTACACTGCTACAAGATGGATGAAGATAAAGGTAATTGATATAAATTAAATCATCATTAGAGGAAGAAGTCGAGATTATTCTATGTCAAATCACAACGATCATGCCATTTCTACCAAAATAATCTTCTCATAAGCCCACTATTTCATGTTATGTTCATTCATTTTTTCCCTCTACGCTTAATAGTTCATCCGTGTTGAAATCCAAATTTCCATTTGTTTATGTAGTCAACCTTAAAATTTTAATCTTTCTATTCCTACTAGATCATGACTTCAACTTGTTTTCCCTTCATGAGTTTCCATAGTTTCCCGCCTCACCTTCATTCACCCCTAATCTATAAATAAATTCATTGAACTCACTTACCATGTTGAGCTACCTCACTATTCTCTCCTTTTCCCAAATAAATTCTTCTTGATAGTAAAAACATTTCATCTATGGTTCTCTAAATCATTACTCTACATAATTGTCTTTTACTCATGTTAGATGATGGGGGATTCATTAAGGACCCCCTTATAACAAGTGTTGACCCATCAACCTTAGCACATAATCTAGGATCGAGACAAGAGACATTTTTAGTAGCTTGAGGCTTCATGGCGTAATGGAAGGCTCTCTCAGCAATAAATAGTAGGAATACATTAATGTCCCCGTTTAGTTGAATGTTATAGGTGAGTTTATGTGCAACCCATTTATTCACACCTAGTAATATGTACTTGGGCATCTTGACTCTTATTGACATTAATGGTAAGTATACTTGTGTTTATTAATGAAATTCATTAATGGCTAGTAATCCAACAATTTATTTCTATGTTTGACCTCAGCCAAATTTATTCCCATAGATAAGAATTGTCCCATGACGTGGATATGTATGAAGACTATATGGTTTCATGACACTAAAAACATCTTGCACTAGTGTTCAAATAAATCAATATTCATCTCTAGAGTTTAGAACCATTAGTTTTCTTCTAGCAATAAGAGGGTATGGAAGTTCCAATTTCAGATCTTGTTTCAGATCTTATCCTTTATTAATACAGTCAAAAGGAAGGAAGAAGAAGATTATATTATTTCACTTCAAGAACCATGATCTAGCAGTAGCAACCCAAAGATTCCAATAATATAGGATCACTTTGATACATAGCTCATGGGCTTTTCAGGTAGGTGAAGGTATGCTATTTGTAATCTTTAATCAATAGTTCCTTGAATGCTATAAGACATGTATTTGGAAATTTTATTTGCTTCTTTTTGATACCTTTTGCTAATTTCACCTATGTCATTTTTATTTTTCGTAGCATGGAAAAAACCTTGAGTTGGGAGGGAAGTATTCATACATTTTCTTACCACATGATCTCGTAATCTCATGCATCCATTTTTTATTTCTTATGAAAAGATGATGAATAACATATCCTTTTCCCATTTAACTGTTGATGTTATTGGGAATTCAAGACTTTGTAATCATCATTAGTTTGACCACTAACATAACCCAAAATCCAAATTTTATATGATATGGAGACTAGCATAACTCAAAATCCAAATCTATTATGATATAGATACTTCAAAAACTATGTAAAGAAAAATCAGAAATTAAGCATTTTTGTATAGTA
>APFE031679597.1:302465-331461 GCA_000404065.3 Pinus taeda
AAATTGGTACATCTATAAGTGCTTGTAAGAGTGGAATTTTAACATATAAATTCTGTAATTCTCCTAAAAGATTAAAAGTAGGTGGCTCAAGTGTCTTGGTAAGAGCCAGATGTTCAGGAAATGGCGGCTCTGTTGCTTTAGCAGTTTTATTAGGGGATGATTCAACTGTTTCAGCATTGTTATTAGATGACTTTCCTTTTCCTGTCTCCTCTTTATCAGAGTCGGAAGAAGTAATGTCATCAATAATGGGTTCAACTATTCTCCCAGAGCGCAAATGAATATCATTACATTGCATAGGGAAAGCAGGCTGGTTTTGAATATCAATGACCTTCAAAGCTTTATTGTTATTAGGGTTGGGGTTTGGTTGCACAGGCAACTGGTGTCTCATTGTCTAGTTATTCGGTGGAGCATTTGATGGCAAGGAGAGAGATTGCTAATACTGGGGAAATTGGTTTGGAAATGGGATCTGTTGAGCTGTCCAGTTTGGGTTCCATTGATTAAAATAAGATTGCTATAGAGCCCAGGGATTCCATATTGTAGGATCAACAAAAGGAGGATTTGGTTGCTGCATGGGTGGGAAATTCATTTGGTTGAAGGGTGGGTATTGCATTTGATTCAAAGGCGGGTAATTTGCTTGAAAAGGAGGATGATTATTCCAACGATTAAATGGCATGTTAGAATTTGTACCTTGTCCTCATGGTTGCCATTGCCTCCTCTGTGTCAGCAAATAAATCGCTTCAGCTTCTTCTTCAGTTGGTTGCAGTGTTGCTTTTATTCCTAGTAAAGAAGGGCATTGTTGAGTCTCATGGTCCTTCTCACAAATAGTGCAAATTGGTACCTTGTCCAGTGGGCATTCCCTTAGTGGGTGTTTTTCTCTGCATTTAGAGCAGAAAATAGCCAAAGTAGCCTCTGCTTCTGCCTGCTTCTTTTTAACTTGCAAGGTAACAATTTCTGAAGCAAAAGAGCTTAACATTTCAGTTTTAAATTCTTCAAGTAAGTTACCTATTTCAGCCCGTGTTGCTCCTCCACTCGATGATTTCTGGACTCTTGAGTATGTATTATCTTTGCTTTTTGGCCTGCTTGCTGCTCCTCTTGAACATCTCTTACAGAGGTTGACAATCTCGTCATATGATTCCTTAGATATATCCCCTTTTCCAAGCATATTCAACATATCTAAAGAATCATCTCGTACCCCTTTTAACAATATTGACTTAAGAATATCCTTACTCATATTCGGATGATCAGATTGCTGCAAATTATACTGTAGTCTTTCCACGAAGTCCTCCAGGTTCTCGTCCTCCTTCTGAACCATCTTAAATAATTCCTCCTTCCTTTCTCTTGTTTGGCAGTAATCCTGGTATTTAGCCAAGAATTTTTCTTTCATTTGATCCCATGTTGTGATCACATGTCTTCCCAGGCTCATAAACCACCTTAGTGCTTTTCCTTTTAATGTTGTTAGAAATAACTTTAACTTTTGAGAATTAGTAACATAATCATAGCTCCTACATAATATATCAAATTCAAACAGAAATTCATCAGGGTCTTCAGATGATAAACCATGGAAATTAGGTAGAGCTGAGAGTGGGATGTTCTTCATAGGAGTTGCCCCTCTAGGAATATCTCTAATAGGGAATTCCAAGGTGGAAAGGGAGTTTTCTCCTCCTCCTTCTCTTCGTCCTCCACCAACAAGTCCTTCATTATTTTCGTCCATTGGTTGTTCCCCTGTCTCACTTGCTTAGTCTTTAGTGCTTTCCGTAGGGCTTTCAATGTCCTGAACTGGTTCCTCAACTTCAATATCTTCATTGGTTCTTCAACTTCAATATCTTCTATCGATTCTTCAATATCTTCCACTGATTCCTCGATTCGTTGTACTGTCTCTTCGGTGCTTTCTGGTCCCAACACTCCCTCTGTTTCGTAATCCGTCTCGAGGGGGTGCCAAGTCTGTGGCCTCCAAGAACTTATCTTCTGAGATGCTTCAAATTTTGAAATAATGTCATCAATGAAAGTTTTCCTTCCTCCTCTGCCTTGGCCCCTGCCGCCTGTAGGGTTAGCTTTCCTGCGTCCTTTCATGCATCCTGTACATCTAAAAGAAAATCATTAATGCTTTTAAAATCTTCGGTCGCCTTCCCCGACAACGGCGCCAAAATGTTGGTCACTTTAATTGCTTATTAATTAAACAGTCGAGTGCCACATAAATGTTCAACCCGGGAAAGTCTGATTATTTCAAAGGCAACTACGTACTGTATGTACTCAATTTTAATAGCACTAAAAAGCTGTAGTATAAGTAAATCACACCCTGTTAAATCTTTACTCTATGTTACAACAACGATAATCTATTGTAGGTATCTAATAAGAGATGGATAATTAATTAAAAAGAATAAATCTGCAAAAGAAAACAATGGCTATTCTGTAACAAAGGATCAGGACCCTATCCCCAGAGTAGGAACATTCAACACCTGCCTCTGTTATCCAGTTCACCAATTCACTTTGTAAATCCTAATCACCGATGAGGCACTCATGTAATAGCATCAATCGATTAAAAGAGAAACAAAGTTTTAGCAAAAGTAAAATAACAGTACTTGTTAACAAGGTATGAACAGAAATCACACTTAACGCACAACAGAAAGGAAATGAGTGAATCTTGTGATGAAGGTGGGCCCTGTCCTTCTCACAAGATTCCCCAGGACACGGAAACTAAGATAAAATACTCAGAACAAAACTTTATTCAACCGTCAATATACCACATTACAGAAAAGATTCAGTCTTGTTCCTTCAACTACAATCTTTGTGTTACAGCTTGTTCCTCCCCTCTCTAATGTAGATGTGTCCTCTTTATAGAGGAGACATCTATTACAAAAGATTTTCATTATAGATTCTAGTTCAACCCTTTGTACAAAAATAGGGAAATCAGTTTCCCGTCAACAAAATGTTGTTACAGTAATTTAGATTATGAACGTTACGACCAATGTAACAATTTCTTCATTGATCGATTAGGTTCCTTTGTTGTTGCAAATCTGGTATGCAAATCTCAACAGTCTCCTTGATATTTACATGTTGTTCTTGCTGTTTTAGCTTCGAGATTCGTGTTGTCCCTGCTGTTTTAGCAACTGCAAAAGATAGTCCTGCCAACTTTAGGCAGTTTCAACAATTGTTCAGCAACTCAGTCAACTTCAAAGATCAATTATAAAGATAGCATGATTATTTGTTAAATAATTAAACATATAGCAATAAGAAGAGTCACTGTATACCTTTAGAATGATTGAGTCAAAACACTAGCAAGGACTTTCAAATATAGGTTGAAAAGGGTATTCTTATGACAAAATATAAGGTCAAAGATAGACAATATGGGGTCCTAACACATTGTACCATTCCATTTCTTGATATCTCTTGGTTTCAAACTCATATGAGCATCTAATCTATCTTATCCAATCATTCATTAAAGTATGCTTTTCAAACTTGGATATTAGTTTACTTTCATCTTGTTAAGTAAATGGATGCATCGAAAATTCACTTATACTTGAGGGAATGAGTTTTTTTTTTCTAAAATAATATATGATAGTATAAAATAATAAATAAATTAATTAAAAAAACATAATAATTTGGTTTAATATTGCATGAATAATCATTCTTATCATTGCTCCATACTCATTATGAAAGGATATTATTGCAAAATGTCGTTGCAATAGTCCTATTTTGGAAGACCACGTGTTCTCATTCGTAAAACCTGTTACTTAAAAAATTATCTCTTAAAACATAAATTCTATCTCATTTTGAATGTTTCAATTTGGATCTCAAATGAAAAAAATATGACCAAAATAGTTACTAGGGCTTAAGTAGAAAATTTAAGTATAGAATTAATAAAGTCAATATTTTAGGGGCACAATGGGAATATTTTTACAAGATTATTATATTGGAGATATCCCTTATAATATATTTTCCAACCAAATTTTATTTACCTCAATTTGATATCGTATGAAAAAGTTATGCTCAAATTACTAACTGCTTGTCATAAACTTGTACTGTGACAATTCTATATTTTGGCTATTCATTGACATATTTCACATATCAAATCATCCTATCTTTAGGAAAAGTTATAATATATATATATATATAATATAAATATATATATATATATATATATATATATACAATTTGAATCATTTAATTTGGAGGCCATTTCAAAAGTCATGCCACATTTAGTAATTAAATGTCTTAAAATTAGCATAGTGAAACTTTACCTCCTATGTATATTCATTAACCATTTTGAAATATGAAACCAAGGGATATTAAACTCTATTTTTAATGGAGATAAAAAATTAGATCTACTTTAATATCTGAGTGGAATCACATCGATTTGATCTTTAATGAAAACATTATCTTCTAAATAGTGAATGTTGGTCTAGTAAAAAAAATCATAAACAACTCTATCACGCAAGGTGCTCTTCATCATGTTTAACACATGATTTTAAAACACTTTGGAACCCTATTTATATGGGAAGTATTCATGTGAATTTAATTTAATTGGGATTTTTAATCTCTCCAATTGGGAATAAAACCAAGATTTTGGGAACAAAATACAGCTGGGAGGTCTAAATGACCATTATTTCTCGGTTGGTAAACAAATGCATTTTTCTTTGTCTATATTATTGGGATTTATCTCCTATTCATTGTTTGTAATTATTTAATATAAATATTGGAGGGATAAATAATTATCACCTTTCTTCTCCATTATATCACATTTTATTGCAGATAAGTGCTAAATTTTTGTAGGTCTCAGGTTGATCAAAGGGATTAAATCTATGGACAAGTGGTTTTGCAAACTTAAGCTTTACAAATTCATATACAATAATATGAATGAAAATATGAAAGTCAAATCAAAGTGTAAAATCATCTTATGTTGAGTTCATTAAAGAAGCTCCAAATCCTTGGAGCTTTCCTTCAACTGTCGACCAACATCAATCAATAACCCTACACTGCTACAAGATGGATGAAGATAAAGGTAATTGATATAAATTAAATCATCATTAGAGGAAGAAGTCGAGATTATTCTATGTCAAATCACAACGATCATGCCATTTCTACCAAAATAATCTTCTCATAAGCCCACTATTTCATGTTATGTTCATTCATTTTTTCCCTCTACGCTTAATAGTTCATCCGTGTTGAAATCCAAATTTCCATTTGTTTATGTAGTCAACCTTAAAATTTTAATCTTTCTATTCCTACTAGATCATGACTTCAACTTGTTTTCCCTTCATGAGTTTCCATAGTTTCCCGCCTCACCTTCATTCACCCCTAATCTATAAATAAATTCATTGAACTCACTTACCATGTTGAGCTACCTCACTATTCTCTCCTTTTCCCAAATAAATTCTTCTTGATAGTAAAAACATTTCATCTATGGTTCTCTAAATCATTACTCTACATAATTGTCTTTTACTCATGTTAGATGATGGGGGATTCATTAAGGACCCCCTTATAACAAGTGTTGACCCATCAACCTTAGCACATAATCTAGGATCGAGACAAGAGACATTTTTAGTAGCTTGAGGCTTCATGGCGTAATGGAAGGCTCTCTCAGCAATAAATAGTAGGAATACATTAATGTCCCCGTTTAGTTGAATGTTATAGGTGAGTTTATGTGCAACCCATTTATTCACACCTAGTAATATGTACTTGGGCATCTTGACTCTTATTGACATTAATGGTAAGTATACTTGTGTTTATTAATGAAATTCATTAATGGCTAGTAATCCAACAATTTATTTCTATGTTTGACCTCAGCCAAATTTATTCCCATAGATAAGAATTGTCCCATGACGTGGATATGTATGAAGACTATATGGTTTCATGACACTAAAAACATCTTGCACTAGTGTTCAAATAAATCAATATTCATCTCTAGAGTTTAGAACCATTAGTTTTCTTCTAGCAATAAGAGGGTATGGAAGTTCCAATTTCAGATCTTGTTTCAGATCTTATCCTTTATTAATACAGTCAAAAGGAAGGAAGAAGAAGATTATATTATTTCACTTCAAGAACCATGATCTAGCAGTAGCAACCCAAAGATTCCAATAATATAGGATCACTTTGATACATAGCTCATGGGCTTTTCAGGTAGGTGAAGGTATGCTATTTGTAATCTTTAATCAATAGTTCCTTGAATGCTATAAGACATGTATTTGGAAATTTTATTTGCTTCTTTTTGATACCTTTTGCTAATTTCACCTATGTCATTTTTATTTTTCGTAGCATGGAAAAAACCTTGAGTTGGGAGGGAAGTATTCATACATTTTCTTACCACATGATCTCGTAATCTCATGCATCCATTTTTTATTTCTTATGAAAAGATGATGAATAACATATCCTTTTCCCATTTAACTGTTGATGTTATTGGGAATTCAAGACTTTGTAATCATCATTAGTTTGACCACTAACATAACCCAAAATCCAAATTTTATATGATATGGAGACTAGCATAACTCAAAATCCAAATCTATTATGATATAGATACTTCAAAAACTATGTAAAGAAAAATCAGAAATTAAGCATTTTTGTATAGTAGAGCCTTTTCTTTATCAAAAATTTTGTAAGGTTGAAATAAAGGAAAATAATCAATACATGTTTCTTGGGTCCAAAAACATATGAAATTTGTTTTTGTTGAGGGATTGATTAATTTGATTTAGGGTAAAACTTGTGGCTAAAATCCTCCAAGTTTATTTTTATATGTTTCAACGGTATTGTTTCTAGTTTGGGTGTTGTATATTTGACAGGGACAAATATGAAGCAATAGAAAATGATAGTTAAGAAAGTGGGTTTCTACTATGTGTTAAATACTATCAAAACTCATTGGTAATATGATCCAAAAGAAGTTGAGCTTCCAAAAAGACACAATTTAGCAATAATTAGTGGTTTATGAGCAATACTTTGTTTTCAAAAGAATCATACTTTGATTTTAAATGAAAAAATATTCAATTTGTCAAAGAATTTGAGATACTTTGAAAAACCCCTCGAAATTTTGATAAGGAAAATAAGTTGCACAAAAGGGTTTTATAATGATGAGGGAAACAAACGTCTTTTTCTTAGATTTTAATATAGTATTTGGCATTCAAAATATCCACTCAACATATAATTTTTTTCTATCTGGTTGGGAGACCCTAGAGATCGATGGGCACTACATCAATGGAATATTTGTACCATGTATATCCACTTGAAGGGATCACTTCTTGTCAGCTCAACCACAAAGGCTGACACTAAGAGTGGAGGGAATTGAACCGTTGACCTCTCAATAGCAACAATTATTTAACAACAAGGACATGACCTATTGAGATAACCCTCAGGGATAAAAGCATATAAAAACTTTTATATTGCTACTCTACAAATATTATGGATCAAATTAATCATAAGACTAATGTATGTGTACACAAAGGAAGCAAGGAAAATGATCTATTTTGAAAATTCAAGTCTCATGGGTCACAAAGGGTTAGTTTTCTTGTATTCAAAGGGTTTGTTGTCAATCCTATACTTCTTAATAAATATGTCATGATTCAAAAGAAAAAAAATGCCTTTTAAAAATTTGGGTCTTTTACAGTTGAAAGTAGGGTTCTTGTTTATATTTTATGCCTAAGGTTTACATTTACAATAAGAGGAATTATGCTATTATTTCTCATGATTGGCATTATGATGTTTTTATGAAAAAGCACAATTTTTTATTGTATTATTATATCTAGTAATTACCTCATTAATATATGAATAATCCCTCATGAAAGATATTTAGAATAGTCGGTCAAGGAGCGCGCTCTTAAGGCACTTTGTAAGCAAAGGTCATCGGTTCTAGTCTCGCCGATACCAAAAAATCCAGCATGGTTTCCGTTGGTGTGGCTCAGGTCGGGTGTGATCCCCGGGTGACTTTGACGGCTTAGATGCCCCTGAGTCGTGGCCTCTCAGCCATAGGGTAAGCGTGATTTTCAGGATTCACCCACTTATCAACCAAAAAAAATATATGAATAACCCCTCAACAAATTATTAATAATTTATTAGTTTATTACATTATCAAATATTTTATTTCTCTCTAGAATTAAGGTTTTTATTATTAATAGCAAACAATTCTTCATTTCATTTATTTTTGCTTCTCATTTCTTATATCAATATTGTTGTTCTCTCAGCACTATTTCCTCACGAAGATTTTTTTGTCTTAATGATGGATCCACTTATGGATCCGAAATGTAGAAATTCCTACAAAAGAACTGTGATAAATCCAAACTTCCAGATTGTAAGAACACATTTGTATGATCCAATAATACTAGTATTAACTACTTTGTAACACATTTTTCACATAGAATTTGACATACAATGGCATCAATATTCATAGAAAATTTCGCATAATTTATATTGGTTTATGAGATGGTTCTATGTTGTTGAGATCAACTGTAGGTTGAAAGTGGTCAACACCAACTCATGGTCAATTAAGAGCCAACTACATACTAGAAGGAGAAAAGTGAAGGATGAAATGTTATCACAAAAGAACCAACATTCAAAAACTTGTTGTTTCCACACAAGAACCAACCAGAAGAAGCTCAACTCCCACTTGGATATATTTCAGTATATAAAAAAAATGACTTCATTATATATTTTATGAAAATTAGATATAGGGCTACATGAGGACATGCAACATCTTTAGTTGGGGAAAATGTTGAGTCTTAAAATTGTCATGTTTTCAGATCCTTTTTGGAATTATTTCACAATCCTTCACTTGATTCTTAATCCATTTTATACTTTACCATAACGATGTTTTATTCCATTTTGATGTTTATAAGTGGGATTAGGCTTAATATTTTCCAATGCATTTTTTGGTATTTTAAGAGAATTTATGACTAAATATTATAAAAATAATGTATTCTAACTTGTACTTGAAATATGGGTGAATTTGTTGATGTGTACAAGTAAAAATAAATATTCCAAAAATGCTAAATTTTAGCATTAAGGCTCAAACTCAAATTTCTTCTTCAATCTTTGGAGATTTAGCATGGCTTTGGGATGATTACTCGAGTATCTTAAATAAAGAAGAATCATGGAAGATCTATCATCAAATATCTTGGAGATATTTATGAGAATATATTTAGAGATAATTACCTTCTAATTTTTAGTAAATGGTTGTAACCACAAAAGAAATATGCGGATCTGAATTTATTGCCTTCATATCTTATTCTTAAAAAAACATTATGTATAAATAAGAGCTCCTTCTCCATTCAAAGGGGAGAGAGAGGGAGAGAGAGAGAGAGAGAGAGAGAGATTTAGATTTTGTAACTAGAATACATTGATTTTTCTCCATGCTTATTTCACTTAATATACATTGTTTTTCAGATTTTCAACTTATGGTAGACATTCTAGTGTGCCTTTTGAAGGGTGGACGCCCCCCACAAAACAAAGCTTGTGAAATACTTTCCTAGTCCTATTCATTCATTTAGTATATTGTATTTTATGTTCATACTCTTGTATATTTTTAATTCTTGATTCATAGTAGTTGTTTATGCTTGTGTGAGCCCATTAGTATATTCACTATCATACTATTGTTTATAGTTTATATGGTTGTTTACATTTGCTAATTTTAAGTATGATTTATGAGCTTTATTTTTCACATGGTAGTTGTTTCTTATGGGGATAATCTAATTGACAAGGTTAAGCAATGAAATGGGAGTACCATTCACCACTCTTCTTCGTGGAAAATGCCCCAACCCTTTTGACAATTTGTTTCACTTAGCATTATATTCATGAATGTCGTAGTTCATTTCTTTCAATCATTTACTACATTTTTTAGATTAGATTAATAGTTTTGTAACATACCAGTTAAGAGGATGAGTAAAAGATTATGAATGACCTCTTGTTTTCACTTTCAAAAATGGGAAAGGTCATATTGCATTCTTAGCCTCTTAATTAGTATTGGATCAATATTTATTAGATTAACAAAAATACTACTAGAATGCTCGTTTTCCTTCAATGGAAAGGGAGGCCCTAGTGCATTAATTAATCCCTTGAATTAAATTCCCCTGAAACACCTTCATTTCCTATAATTTAAGTATGAACCTGACATATCGAACATGGTCAAGTAGAGGACCTTCTCCTGTGTGAAAAGTCTTAGTGAATTTCCCATCCGAAGTGTTCATAAATCAAGTAGGTGCGTTTTACATTTCAAGCATGTGTGATTATAATATAGTTTTTCTTTCTTGACATAGTCTTTAGTTTTGACCTTCGATTTCAATTCAACTTAGAAGTCACATCTAATCTAATCTAACTTATTACATATTCTAATGTGCTTCCAGTTTATGAACACTAGATTTATATGAATATTGTGTCCTAATTTATGTCTCTAAATTAGAATGATACATGCTAGGGAGGTTAACTCAGTTTTCCTACAACTGACTTTCAAATTTAATTGATGTTGACTCGTGGCTCTTCAAGGCACACAACAGGGCCTCCCCCTCATACAATGGATTTGTGGTGTCTCCTCCTTGAGTCCATTATTAAAATTGAAAATTTATTGTTTAGTGTTGACAATTTTTTGCCTCATCCAATTAACGCTTTGATGCTAGTTTTCACAATCATAATAAATTTACAAAAAAAATGGTAAAGAAAGGGTTACTACATGGATGATATCTTTTCAGGTTATGTCAGGCATTTCTTTTACCATCTAAAAATGCAAAAAATTGGCCTTAGAAGCACTGTGAAGTTTAGGTACTGATCGAAAATCTTGTTATGTTTGCCTATGGAGTAGAGTTGAAAGCACTACATTTGTTTGAAAGTTAATATTGTGATGAGGTTTTCTACGTAGCCAAATTGTAGTATCAAACCTACAAAAGGCTAGATTATTATGACCCCTTCAACCAATTTTTTTTGCTACACTACAACATGCTCCCTCCAGTTTTGATCCATTTCATGCTCTAAGAAGACAAAATCCTTCTATAAAATGCAATATATATCCCAGGCACACTTATGGGTTTCAATGAACATCGAAAGCAATGTCACGGGTTGAATCCCCATAATGAATATACCTTCAACTACTATTTATACTGATAACTCTGAATGTCAAAGACTTCTTAGAAAAGTTATAATAGGATTATTCTCCTTCCATACTCTATTATCCATACCTTTAAGGAGAAATTGGATCTACTGTATTAACTAAACTAAAAGTTGCCACCCTTTTCATCATTTTTGTGGGTCGTGCTCAGATTGATGGTGACCTAATTGATGCTCTTTGTTAGATAGTGTATGGTGACTCTTTCTCTCCATATTACCAAGGGACTTACCTCTTATTGTAATGTCCTGATCATGGTATTCCACTTTAAGAGCAAGGCATAGCACTAGTTTTCCTTTGGATTTGGGTTGTCATGACAAGGAGACACAATGAGATTTGTTTTTTACAAGATTCTTTTAAAAAATATTATTTGGGTCTTGTTTCTTGTGAGTCCATTTTCCATGTTGATGTTGTTAACAATTTATCACAATGGGTAAAATATTACAAGAACTCCATGAGAAAAATGCATCTAATCAATTTCATAAAAAAGTCCTTGAGTTGTAGTCTTATTTCTCTCTTCCAAACGGAGACCAAAAAACTCAAGAATTAGTTCCACATTAGTATTGTTGAGAAAATTAGCAAGGTTAATACTCTGGGGGAAACTATGAGAAATTCTTTCTAGAATACTACAGATGAATTTGAGACAAACCTAGGCCAACCATCTTGATGATTTGGAGGAAGTTAAGGCTCTCTCTCGTTTAGAAAATGTTATAATTGAAGAAGTAAATTTGCACAATTAAGGATACTAATGACTAGCTATCTATTGTGTCTGCCTACTTCAAAGCCTCAGTTGAAATGCTTCATGAAGAAGCTTCCCTTCTTCAAGAAAATAACAAAATATGGTTGGCCTTGAAAGAAGATTACGATTCTTTATTACTGCAGTTAACTCAAAAGAATGAGATTATTCAAGGTTTGTAGGAGTTCAAGAAAAACCTTGAACAAATGATGAGAATAACACTACTATTGTGGAGTTGCTAGGCTCACATATTACTTGTTCCATGTAAGGCACCCAACCCCCTAATGCTTGATTTTGGATGTGGAGTATACATACTTGATGTCTAAGATCACTTTGCTAAGATGGGGCCTTAAAATTTTCCTCATTTTCTAGCCTCCCTAAAAAATATTTTTGACATTACCCTTGCCTTGTGCTTGTTAAGATATTTCCTATGGTTTAAATTTTGTGTAAAATCAATCTTTGTGCACCAAGTTATGCCCACTTGAAGAATTCACTTCCTATTGCTATGCGACCTTTGTACCACTTCCACAAGGAAAAAACATGGTTGTTGAATATGTGCTGTATTCATTGCATGACTACTTCCATGCATTTTACTTTGCACTAGACATAGTGGGCGAGTTTTGAAAAGGGGGGAGCTTACCCTGTTAAGGGAGTTTCAGGGGTAGTGCTCTTGTTCTTGGTAGTTTTCAACACATGGTTTTCAATTTTAGTGGTTTTATGGTGAATGTTGGTTTTGGGTTTTGGGTTTCCAAGTTAAAATCTTTATGTTAATGTGGGTGATTGTTGTTGCATATTTTAGTTTTCTTAAGAGATTGTTTGCAGCAATTAATTGTACAAGGCTAAAACCTACATTTGGTATCGACACAACTTTGGCTCCAAAAGGATGCTTTTGTGGCTAAGAGGTTTCACTCAAGTATGTAGTAGGCCTTGTTATAATGGGAGAGGTACGTAATTGATTCTTGTGTTGAAAGGAAATGGTGAGTAGTTCAAATATAGAGATGGAGAAATTCAATGGTCAAGTTTTGAGCTATGGAAGTTCAAAATGGAAGATTTGTTGGTGAACAAAAGTTAGTGGATCATATGGATTCAAGTATTGCACCAATAGGGATGTTGATAGAAGACTAGACCAAGTTGGACTTTTATAAGCCATAGTCTACTTGTTATGTTTTGGAGTTTTCTCTACTTGTTATGTTTTGGAGTTTTCCCGTGCATATTTTATGGTTGAATTTGTAGAGGATGTGATTGAATTACACACTTGAGTTGTGAACTCTCTACAATTTGAGTGCCCTATGATGCAGGGTAGACCTGCAATAACCAGGATCTTTCTTCACTCATGCATATAAAAGCATGCACCTCAAATAATTGCCCAATTCCACTTCAACACACGGCAATTTTCAACACATGTGCGCAAGCTTATAATTTTACATTCATGGCAAATTCATATTCTACCATTTACTGTAGAATTTTTTTTTCCCAACATATAGTGTAACTTTATAACTCACAAATTTAAAGGGATTCACACTTATGCCAATGCTCACAATTTATTTAAAAAAGAATTCAATCTGATGAGAATTCAAGTTAACCAATCTGATGAGAAGTGTGTATCAATCAGATGGATATGCACACAAAAATATGAGAATAATTAATCAAGAAATAAAATATTTACAAGAGAATTCATGGCCTATCCATGGCCTCTTTTTCTTCATACTCACTCATTCTCTCTCACTCTCTCTCAATGCCTTTGAGGCTACATAATTTATGAAACTTAGCATGATCTAAAAATCCTAAAATCACTCAACTAAAAGCTCTAACTCTACATGCAATGCATACATATGGCAAAATCATCTTGAGGTTTTTTCCCATATTTTTCCCTGTTCTAAAATAGAAAAGCTTCCTTATCACTTAATGATCCACATCCATTCCTTTTATGCCTAAAAGCTCTCATAGTTTCTATATTCTCATTTATTTATTTTGAGAATATCTAATTAAATCACATTTAAAAGCTTAAATATTAAACTGACTTGGAACTTAGGAAACTAATTTTTAAAAATGCATGACCCCCTGTATCTACTATTTACAATGATTTCCCTTGGGCTGAATGCTCCTGCATCAGACTCCCAAGGTAGAAAATATTCATGATCTCCTAATCATGTGTCTTTTGGTCTTGGTTTTCCTAGATCCCACACTTTTTTCTGCAAGTCATCATGTGCTATTATTCGCTATCTTCCTCTAGGTTTCCACACTTTATGTTGCATCGCTCCACTAGCTGCACTCTCACAATCTTCTACTTTCTTCCTTTTGTTGCTTCTCCTTTGTTTTACTACTGCTGGTCTCTTCCGGGATTCCTTCATCATCATCGGCCTCATCATTTCAATTTCTTTGTCTAGTAGACTTTCTCCAGCATCTTCAATAAAACCTGTATTCACAAAACAATTGTTAGAATAAAATACATAAGGCTTCAGTGCCTCCTCTACTGCTACCAGTGTTGTCTCTGCTGTCATCATAAATGTTGCGGCCTCCCAAACTTCCTGTCCCTTTGCAACATTCTCTTGCTCATCACCTGCAATTTCATCTGTAACTTTTCCCTCTTGTTCACTGCACTGAACTTTTTCATCTGTTGCAATCTCCCTGTCATACTGTGGATTCTCCAACAAATATTCTAATAACGCAATTTCTCTGTAGCATCGCTGAAGCATATCATCATCACCTGCATTCATACATAAATTATCAGATGTTACTTCCCTTATCTGTGCTTCAGACTGATTCTCTTCCTCAACATCCACAAGAACTTCCTCTTGTGCTGTAGCAGTTTCACAAGATGGCACATCCTCCTCAACACCTGTAATCACATCATAATTGTCAGCTATACAAACACAAGAGTTCACATTATCCAGTTGATCTCGATCTACCCAATAACTCAAGAAATCGTCAATAATTTCCTCCTCTGTTTCACCAATGGAAACCTCGTCTGCACCTGCAAACATACACAACTCATCAGTTTTAAAACTACAAGACTTTTTAGTCCTGACTGCTTCCTTCATTACTTCAGATCTGCATGTGGAATCTTCAAATTTCATCTCTGGCACAAGAAATCTAAGTCCCTTTTTCAACAAAGCAATCAGAATTTGCCTCAACCTCCTCTGCAATTGTCGCCAAATCATTCTCTTTCCCTTCAGCGGGAAGATCCATTTTCCTTTCTGCTTTCCCTGCTCTTGCAGCCATTTTCCTTTTTGCTTTCACTGCTCTTGCAGCCATTCTTCCAGTACCTGCAACTGTGCCTTTATTTCTGCAATCTTTCTTTCTCAAACTCCTGCAGTCATCTCCTCTCTGTGGCATTTCTCTGAACCTCTTCCTCCTCTAGAAAAACTCCCTTTGCCTCTGGCAGACTGCTTTCTCATGAGTTTCTCACTCACCATGAGTTGTACTAGCCTCTGCAACAACAATCTCTCTTGCTGCAACTTACCTCACCAATCCTTCCTCCGGATCTGGTCTTTTGGTAAGTACTGGTTCACTGCCTCTGGAACCTCTTGAGCACTCCTCTGCTCTCTCTAGGCTATCTCTTCAACTCACCTTCCTCTTCTCCAGTACACTGCAATTGTCCTCCTTATTCAGCCTTCAGCTGAATGCTAGGTTCACTGCCACCTTCTCTGCAACCATAAACTTCATTTACAAATTCCAAATCAGAAAAATAATCTCACCTTTAAGATCTTGCCTGATCTTGTCTTCTTTCCACTGCTGCAATCTTCTTCACTTATGTATGCTTGCACATCAAATTTAAAAATCTGATTTTTATTTCAACTATTCACCACACTTCAAAAAAACACATTTCAATTCTCAGCTGTACTAAAAAAAACAAACATATTCAATAGAGCATTCTAGCTCTGATACCACTTGATGCAAGGTAGACCTGCAATAACCAGGATCTTTCTTCACTCATGCATATAAATGCATGCACCTCAAATAACTGCCCAATTCCACTTCAACACACGAAAATTTTCAACACATGTGCGGAAGCTTATAATTTCACATTCCTGGCAAATTCATATTCTACCATTTACTGCAGAATTTTTTTTTCCCAACATATAGTGTAACTTTATAACTCACAAATTTAAGGGGATTTGCACTTATGCCAATGCTCATAATTTATTTCAAACAGAATTCAATCTGATGAGAATTCAAGTTAAGCAATATGATGAGAAGTGTGTATCAATCAGATGGATATGCACACAAAAATATGAGAATAATTAACTAAGAAATAAAATATTTACAAGAGAATTCATGGCCTATCCATGGCCTCTTTTTCTTCATACTCACTCATTCTCTCTCACTCTCTCTCAATGCCTTTGAGGCTACATAATTTATAAAACTTAGCATTATTTAAAAATCCTAAAATCACTCAACGAAAAGCTCTAACTCTACATGCAATGCATACATATGGCAAAAACATCTTGAGGTTTTTTTCACATCTTTTTCCTTGTTCTAAAATAGAAAAGCTTCCTTATCACTTAATGATCCACATCCATTCCTTTTATGCCTAAAAGCTCTCCTAGTTCTATATTCTCATTTATTTATTTTGAGAATATCTAATTAAATCACACTTAAAAGCTTAAATATTAAACTGACTTGGAACTTAGGAAACTAATTTTTAAAAATGTATGACCCCCTATATCTACTATTTACAATGATTTCCCTTGGGCTGAATGCTCCTGCATCACCCTAGAATTTTTCAAGGAGCTGAATCAATATAAGCATTCAAAAACACATTTGAAAAAACAAAAAATCATGATTTCACCAAAAATGATTTCATTCTATTCCAACCCAAAACTCTAAAATGTATAACAGTTAAACAATTTTTTTTAATGATGCCCCTTCAAAAAAGAGTAGGTGGTTTCGGTGAGCAAGCCAGTGACATGCCTCTGCTATTCATCTCATTCAAGTCTATTTATATGGTTATGCACACCAATTAGTTTGTGTACTTTATTATCGTTGATAAACAGATGGACAAATAACTACCGAGAAAGAAGGCTATGGCCGAAAATGAAATTCCAGAGGGGCGGACATGAAAGATTGAAAGCTACTTCCAGAAATATGCCAAAAAGGATAACTTGTTCATGTCACCAACATGTAGAAAGACAACTGGAATTTTGGTACCTAATTTTTAGGCATCATATGTACTACATAAGGGAAGAGACACAACAATGAATCAAATTAAAACTGAGAAATTAAGAGAAAAAGAGTTTCTATATTCAATTTTGGTAGGTCAAACTGAAACACTGTTAAAAAATCAGATTTCTAATTCCAATTTTGATAAACGAACTTTAAGTAGCTAGTATCACCGAATCCCAATAAGACCAAGTCATGCAAGATCGCCGAATCTCTTAATCCTAGAAAGAATTTGATTCTTTTAGTAAGAGATTTAAAAGCTAATACAAGTCAAGAGATTAAAACAAATTTTATTTGTGTTTCTATCATGGGATTGATGCGATTGGTAGTTGTAAAATTTGAGCGAGATTATAAAAATATTGGTTTTAGATGCTGAATATTTTTCAGGAAATATGTCCAAGGATAAAGATTTTTTAAATAAGAAAAGGAGAATAATAAGCTTTAGTCTAATTAGTCGGAGGAATTGTCGGAAAGTTATGGAAATTCAGGTTATATTTAGAGAAAATCTGGCAAGGATTTTTGTAAATCCAAGTTATAGTTGTTAAACTTCAAAATTTTAGGCGTCTTGGATGTTTTTTGATGGTGTTGAATCCATTTCCATCATCAAAAACACAATTCAAACACTGTCTCTACAGGATTTTTTGAAATTCTTTTGCCTGGATTCCAGCCATTTTTTGCGGTCTGAGCAATTCCTCCGCCTCTTTAGATGACTCCCAATAATAAACCTAGTAAATAGAGCAACTAATTCTTCATCCCATGTTACATGAGAGGATATAGGGAAATACAAACATATAATCTATAATTATTATTATGTTTGTGGAAAGATATGATTTGAGTAAGGATTTAGTGAAATTAATTTAGTTATTATATTTGCTTTAAGCATGATATTCAATTTTGTTTTTGATTTGGTACTAGTTTGTCTTTGACCAAAAATTGATGAGGTTTATCCATAGTTCAACATTAGGAATTCAATTTTTAATGTTATTATTATTATTAAATTTTTTATTTGTAAGGTGTTGTTGGGGGCTTATTATGGTTTTTCAGTAACTTCTATTTTATTAGTATATTAATTAATTAATTGATTTTTTTTTTTTTTTTTTCATCAATTATATTTTAGCAATTATTTTCAATTATACTAAAAATTATATTTTAATAAATTTATTATAAAATAATATTATATATTAATAAAAATAAACACCACACACTATATGTTTGTTTGTTTGTTTGTTTGTTTTGTTTTGTTTTTTTTTGTTTTTGTTTTTGTTTGTTTGTTTGTTTGTTTTTTTTAATTTTTAAATAAGACTATTTTTATTATTCACATTAAAGGTATACAGTTACATCATGACTAACATAAGAAACAGTTGCCCAGAAAGAAAGGCGAATTGAAACAGAAAATTGTCCAGAACATAGAGTTTGGACTAGGCCATGTTATACAGTCCCACACAGGGGATCCAGAGTTACCCATCTTGGCCTTGCTAAGCTTACATGCATTACAAAAAACATGCATATTAACCCTCGCTGTAACAACAATTACAAAAATTGTCAACGTTTGCAAGAAGTCCTCAATACTGGGTTGCATAACCTGAGACGGAGCTGCAAAGCATGAATTAGGCGCCTGGAGACTCCTCCACGATCCTGCACCATCGACCATCAGCCATATCCTGCGCTTGGGCATCCTCGTTCACTGACGAAACCGGGGGCGTTGGCTCCATCACTGTGTCATTAACATTTCTTGCCGGAGTCTCCATAGCTCGCGGGGAGTCAGAATTTGGCACAAAAACTAAGCCTGGGTCCTCCTGAGGAACACTGGGCTCGCCCTCTTCCTGGGCTTCCTCGAGAAAGAGTACCGAGACATGGGCTGTAATCCGAGGACGGTTCAGGGTGCAATTAAAAGTGAAGATTGCAAAATCGAAGGAGGGCGAAGACGAGGAACCTGGAGAGCTGGGCTCAAGGAATTGACTGGGCCACAGAAAGCGCCCTCTCCCGCTGCGAGTGTGAGGGTACTGGCCAGAAGTGAATTCGCTGGGGGGATAGAGGGAAGGAGGGCGAGAAGCCACCCCTCGAGAGGTGCCTCTGCGGCTTAATATCCTTTGGCGGGGGCGAGGCATGTCTACAGCGTCAGCGCCCTTGTGGGTACCAAACCGAACCACCAAAGATGTAGGACTTAGGCCAGACAAACAAACAATCAGATGGGAGCCCAAAGCTTCAGAGAGAGTCAAGGAAATTGACAGAGGCAACTGCTTCGAGCTAACAGAGCAAGAGCCCAACCAACATAACATAAGGGACACCTGAAGAAACGCATGGCGGAAGCTGGTTTTAATGTCCATTCCCTTGCCTCGAGAAGCTCCCGCCATTACTGTGGCATTCATGGGGGCCGAGAACCAGAACATAACAGAGTGTGTGGAGGTGAAAGGTAAATCAGAGTCGCCTGCACAAGTTCCTTTAAACAGAACGAAGCCCACCTGCTTATGATCATCCGGCCACATGTAAATGGCATCTCTGTACAGGGCTGGCAGGTGGCGGCCTTTCTCAACCCACTCCAGTCCCATCGAATTTAAGGCAGACTTAAACACCCACATCCGGGGAACACACACTATATGTTAATATAAACAATATTAGTTAATTACATTTTTTCATTTATGTTGATGATATTTAATCATAAAATTTTTTGTTAATTGTTCTATTTTTGTGATGAAATCTTTGTCTTTGTTATTTTTTTTTAATTAAGTTATATTTAAGCTAAATTGCAAAATACTAGTTACTATATAATCTTTGTTTTTATTTTTATTTCTAAATTTGTTGGTATTAAAAATAAAAAAGTAATTATAGATAATATAATTATATTTATTTAAAAAATATTATTATAATGAAAATTAAAATTATTTAAGAATGATGAAATTTTAAATGATATTTATTGAAGAAGCAATAACTGTAACATTGATTTAATATTTTGTGATTAAAAATTTTGAAAATAAATTTCCATATACATGGAAGTTGGATCATGATCATTATTATGTATAAATCGTTTACCCATAAAAAAAATGGTATCAAAGAGGAAACTTGTAACGAATTTATCATCCTCATCAATGATCTTTAAGATGAGAAAATAACTGTTTTTAGAAAAAGCACTATTAAAATATATTTTTTTAATAATTAATAAAATTCATTAATTGAAGAATTTTAAATTAAATAATAAATGTTTAAACGAGATCATTTTATTAAGTAGTAGTCTATAACGCGACTTTTTGAAAGTCTTTCCGGCGGATTTTTCTGGTCAAAATCCGACAGCGATTAATTGGAATCCCAAGTTTGATAGCTAGTTTCTGCACAATCAATGGCTCCCAAGGGTTTTCCAGGGCCCTGAATCCAAATATGCAGTTAAAAAACCATTTTAACTGCTAAAAATCAAGATTTAACTTCATTTCTTCGGCCGGATTCCGTCACCGGAATCTCCAAAAAGTCGCATTATAGACAACTCCATTAAAAACCAATGTATACACCCTCGTTGTAATCTGTGTAAATTATTTCACCATTATAAACCTTCGGGATTGTCAAGTCTACGAATTAATAATAAATACTCTGTATTGTATAATAAGTCCATAACCAAAGTCCAAGATGGGTATAATTACAACATAATTTTTTATTTATTTATCATATATTAATTCTATTTAGACGTTTAGTTGTTGTACAAATTTACTGGTAAAATAAAAATAAAACTTCAATTATTTAAAATAAAATTAAAAATAATAAATTAATGCTGGTAAATATTGTTACAATAGTTAAGGTTTTGGACTCTGTTTTGACAATTCATTGTTTTTCCATATATATATATTCTACTCATTTTATTAGACAAACTTATTATTACAAATTTTTCATTTTAGTGTTTTTTTTAATTGAACTTTGAATTATTCAAATTCTAAGTCACAATCATTAATAAAAATTTAAATGTAAATTGTTTTCTCATCTAAACCACTTAATCATACTCATACGAGTTCAATTATTTTGAGAGGATAGTCAGTCAGTCATTGGGTCAAAACCATTGTGACTAGAAAGAAAAGTTAAAATAAAAACTTACCACACATTCTATTAACCTAATTTATTATTTCAAATGTTTCACTTTAATATTTTTTACTAAAATTTGAATTATTCAAATTTTATTTATAGTCCATCTTACAAAATAAACATGAATACAATATAACCTAAAAGTGCAAATATTCATGAGAAGTGTTGGGTTATTTTTCAATCTATCAATAATATCACAATTATCAAACTAAAATAATAATTTGTTATTTCTATTTTTATTTGCCAAGACAATATAATATTACATTGGATCATGACCAATTTTCATTTATATTATTTTAATTTGACCGAGTCAATGAAAATTACTTTACATTACATAACACAATACATTACATTAAATTACATAATACATTATATTACATAATGTTTTACAATATCACTTGCATACTTAGTTGTAGAGCGGCTCTTGTTCCAACTATCTTAGAGATATCTTAACTCTGGATCTATCAAACACAGAGATGGATCAAAACTCTTGAGGTGTAAACGTTTCTTCATGTTTTCTCTCAAAAAAGAGGGTTTGCACCTTGAGAGATTTCATCCCTCTAGGCACTTCATAAATGGGGAGTTAAGATGGATCTATGCCTATTTTAATATTTTTTTATTAAAATCTGAAATTATTCAAATTCTATGCCACAATCATTAATCGAAATTTAAATGTGATTTGTTTGCTTAACCAAACCACTGCACAAAATCCATACAAATTCAATAATTTTGATTAAAAAAAAGTGTTAGGAATGTTTTTGTTGACACTAGGCCAATGTTGTGATTCATGGAAAGGTTAAAAATACTTACCACTTATTCTATTAGCCAATTTTATTATTATGAATGTTCCATTTTAATATGTTTTAATTAAAATTTGAATTATTCAAATTTTAAGTCATAATCATTAATGAAAATTTAAATGTAAATTCTTCCAAACCATGACACGGAGTCAAGGTGCAAATGTTTGCTCAAACTATTCTCTCAAAAAAGAAGTTTGGACCTCTAGAGATTTGATCTCTCAGTGCTTGGTAGATCTAGAGTTAAGATGGTTCAGTTTGGTTTTAATATTTTTTATTAAAATTTGAACTATTCAAATTCTCCTTCACAATCACTAATGATATAAAAAAAAATCTCACTGAAAATAAGTCATACAAGTTCAATACTTTTGATAAAATTTTGTGCTAGCTAAGAGTGCACCTTTGCAATTGGAGGCAAAAGTTAGAAAGGCTTACCATCAAATGTTTCATTTTAACATTTTTTAATTAAAATTTGAATTTTTCAAATTCTACTTCATAGACATTAATGAAAATTTAAATGTAAATTGTTTTCCATCCAAACCACTGCACCAAGACCATACAAATTGGATAATTTTTATAAAAAAAATTGCTAGGCATGCTCATCTTGGAATTAACCCACCCTTGTAATGAAAGGAAAAAGATAAGAATACTTACCACACATTTTATTAGCCAAATGTATTATTACAAATATTTCATTTTAATAGTTTTTAATTAAAATTTCAATTATTTAAATTATACCTCATAATCATTAATGAAAATTTCAATATAAATAATTTGCCCATCCAAACCACCACAATAAAGCCATACAAATTTAATAATTTTGATAAGAAACTATGTTAGAAATGCTCATTTTTAAACTAGGCCAACACCATTACCATTGGAGGGAAAGGTTAAAAAAATTATCACACATTTTATTAGCGAAATTTATTATTACATATATTTCATTTTAATATTTTTTATTTAAAACTTCGATAATTACTTTAGGGTAGTTAGAAAAAAAATAGCACTCATTTTATTATCCAAATTTATTATTAAAATGTTTCGTTTTAATACTATTCAAATTCTAAGTCTCAACCATTTATAAAAATTTAAATATAAATTGTATTTGCATCTAAAATATTGCACCAAAGTCATACAAATTTTGTAATTTGAATTCAAATTTATTATTATTAAAAAAAGTTTCATTTAATAATATAATCAAATTCTACACGACATTAATGAAAATTTAAATGTAAATTGTTATTCCCATCTAAAAACATTGAGCAAAATCATACAAATTCAATAACTTTGATAAATTTTGTTATTATTAAAAATATTTCATTTTAATATTATTCAAATTTTAAGTCAAAACCATTAATGAAAATTTAAATGTAAATTGTATTCGCATCTAAAACATTGCACCAAAGTCGTACAAATTTAATCATTTTGATAAACTTTTGTCATAGAGATACTCATGTTAAAACTAAGTCAACACCATTGTGATTGGAGGGAAAAGTTAGAAAAAACCTACTCCCAATTCTATTAGCACAATTTATCATTATAAATGTTTCACTTTAATAATTTTTTACTGAAATTTCAACTATTCAAATTCTATTTACATTCCATTTTATAAAACAAACTTGAATAAAATATAACCTAAAAATATAAATATTCTTGAGAAGCCCCCAAGTTATTTGCTAAAGAAATGTATCTAATCTTCAAATTCTATTTGCATTCCATCCTATAAAACAAACCTGAATAAAATATAACCTAAAAATGTAAATATTCTTGAGAAGCCCCCGAGTTGAGAAGCCCCCGAGTTATTTGCTAAAGAAATGTATCTAATCTTAAAATTGGTTTTAGTGATTGAGATATTATAATAGATAAAACCAAGAATCACTTAAAGAGTAATTTAGTTATCCTACTCAAAACCTTCCAAAAACATTCCTGGAAAAAAGTACGCAATTAAAAACTATTAAAGCTCTTCCTTGAGAAGAGTACTCAATCTAAACAACTTCCTTAAAAAGAGTACTCAATCTAAACACAACAGAAATCAACTCAACAATATAAAGTACTCAATCTGAACACAACTTCAGAAATCGACTCAACAATATATATATCTATCAGTAATTTGTACAAATCTAAAACAATCAAATACTATATATTCAATACCAAAATAACTAACTACATTAAATCTATTCTCTTTTATTTTTAATTATGTCAGGATATTATATAGTTACCAACAATAACGATATGGGATTTTGTTTGATATTATATAGTTACCAACCATATTGCTATGGGATTTTGTTTAATGGTAAATCATTTCTTTTTTAGATAGGATATATTTCATGGGAAAAATTATGGGTTCTGATAAATTCATATAAAAAAACAGTAATAATTTGATTCAGTAAAATTTACCTAAATCACTCTAAATTTTGAACAAAGATAATTACACTTATAAATTTAAATATTTTTTTTAATTTCTCATAAATAAAATAGTGTGTAAATCTGAACATCAAAATTTAATTCGGTTTACATTAATATCATATTGTTATAAAAAAAACTTATTTATGATTTATATTTTAAAATATTTTAAAATTTTGAATTTTATTATTTTTGACAAAATAACCCATCCGGTGAATCCAAGGAAATAGAAAATCGTTATGAAATTCGAAAGTTCTCATGGGGAAGCCACGGATTCAACCATGCCCACCACACTCCGGCTCCGTTACTTTTTCATTACGTTACTGTGAGATTAAACAAATGAACTTTACTGGCAGGTAATTTAGGACAACTCCCAAAAATGCTCACCGACTCCTGGGGCTCAACGATGCTCATGAGCCTCATATCAATTAACGAACACTTCATTCATATGCACGGCCCCCAGAACCGAGCCTTACACAATATAAATACAAGAAGGTTGGGATCAGCCTTTTATATCAAACGGATTCTTAATATTCGTTTGGGGTTCAGCACGGAGTGTTGTGAAACCTTCATATCACTGGGTATTAGTTGCTTAAGTAAGTAGTTGGCCGCTTTGGTTTCTTAGTTTCCATGATTATAGGTTGTTAGTATCATTACACAAAATGTGGTCATGGAATTTGTTAGGCGAAATATGTGTTGTAATAATAGCATTGTGGTACAGTTGTCCAACTATTTACTTGTCAATCTGGGGTAAGTAAGTTGATGAAACACGTACACAATATATGCACAATATATGCAGGACTGAAGTAGAACTAAACTCGTCTAATCTACATTGTTGAAATCAACTTAATCTATGAATGGAAATTTGCATGAAGGAAAAGCATTACAACGTGTAAAGAGTTAACAACAAATGACATAACAAATGACATATGTGAGCTCACATCCATAAATCAATATTACAATAATCAAATGACAAACATGAAAGCATAACAATAAAAGAATCTAAGACTAAACAATCTTCTTACAACTTCCAACTTTCCTTCCCCCTCCCAATGGAAAGGGAGCACTCTTCTTTATACATGAGATTATTTGAAGATAAAATAAGAATGCATTAATTACATACCCACTATTCTCTCAACTACTCTTAACCACTTTCCCGTTATTACAAAATATAGTTCCTTCAAATCCTCCACTCATCTTTTACATATCTTAGATAAGATATGCCAACCAACTATTCCATGGTCTTCTCCTTAAGAATAGGCTTGAATAACTATCTCCTTGAAATGGTGGAGGAGATATTCGAGAAGTCTCTTTGAATTAATCATTCTCATATTCCTACACATTACAAAGCTCACCCATATTTGAGATATATATGAAAACATGTATATTTTATAATATTAATCATAAATTCACTCTTAATACTAAAATGAATAAATTGGAAAATAATAATATGAAACCCAAATGAATGTATGAAAATGATATGATGAAGGGTTTAATAGGACGATGGAAAATAAGGAATAGTGAAGGGAAAGGTGGATGAAAAAGTGACATTTCTGAGTCCTAACAGAGTTTTAAAATCAATGTTTGATTTTAATTTGTGACTCAAAATCTCGTGGGAACTCTTGTAGCATCATATTTTTTTTATCTTTGAATTATATTGTAGTAGGATATTGTGGCATTAGAAGTATAGATCTTGTCGCATTCCATAATTCATGTTATAATGGATGCTTGATAGATCCAAAGTTAAGATGGATCTATATTGGTTTCAAATGTGTGAAGTCATACGAAATTTGTTAAATATGTAATTATTTTGATCATTTTAAATATGTTAAATATGTATAATGGTCATTTTAATTTTAAATTTGATAAAGGCTTTTAATAGCTTGAATGATGAAATAAACAATTTGAATGGATGATAGCAAATCTAAATAATAAGAATGTAGGCAATTACAAATAGTCTTCATTGTGATTAATCTCAAACCATTCTTTTTTATTGTTGTTATTGTCACACGTGTTAGTTTTGTCTTATTTTCATATGAAAATGGTTATTGAAATCATAGATCATCCAAATGTTTAACTTTAGATATGGTAGTCTTTGTGGTTATATGTCATTTTATGTAAAAATGCTTAGCAGTCACTACCATTGTGCAAGCCCCAAATTTATAATACAATCAAACATTATGGCCCATCATACGTTAAACTCATCAAAAATTGAATCAAACACCTACAATATAATCCACAATTTGCATGTAAAAGCTCTGAAACACACTGAATCACAATCAACCCATCTACTCATACATCCAACACTAAATGCGAGCTCTCCAACACAATCTCTGTAACACAACCTCAAACAATACATTATCCCATCAACTGAGTAAAATCTACACACTTGAATCAAACTCCTCAAACAATCACCAATCTGCATGCATTGCTACACAATCTCAACCAAAATCTCCTCAACTAAATCAAACCTTGAAATCGCACATAATGGAAATACGATCTACACATTAAACCATACCAAAAACTTCTGCAGCCGTTGAGAACTCAATATATTGAAGCTAGAACAATGAACTCTCCAATATATTGTAGTAGGATATTGTGGCATTAGAAGTATAGATATTTTCGCATTCCATAATTCATGTTATAATGGATGCTTGATAGATCCAGAGTTAAGATGGATCTATACTGGTTTCAATTGTGTGAAGTCATACAAAATTTGTTAAATATGTAATTATTTTGATCATTTTAAATATGTTAAATATGTATAATGGTCATTTTAATTCGAAATTTGATAAAGGCTTTTAATAGCTTGAATGATGAAATAAACAATTTGAATGGATGATAGCAAATCTGAATAATAAGAATGTAGGCAATTACAAATAGTCTTCATTGTGATCAATCTCAAACCATTCTCTTTTATTGTTGTTATTGTCACACATGTTAGTTTTGTCTTATTTTCATATAATGGTTATTGAAATCATAGATCATTCAAATGTTTAAATTTAGATATGGTAGTCTTTTTGGTTATATGTTATTTTATGTAAAAATGCTTTTGCATCTAATATAGCAGTCACTACCATTGTGCAAGCCCCAAATTTATAATACAATCAAACATTATGGCCCATCATACGTTAAACTCATCAAAAATTGAATCACAATCAACCCATCTACTCATACATCCAACACTAAATGCGATCTCTCCAACACAATCTTTGTGACACAACCTCAAACAATACATTATCCCATCAACTGAGTAAAATCTACACACTTGAATCAAACTCCTCAAACAATCACCAATCTGCACGCATTGCTACACAATCTCAACCAAAATCTCCTCAACTAAATCAAACCTTGAAACCACACATAATGGAAATATGATCTACACATTAAACCATACCAAAAACTTATGCAGCCATTGAGAACTCAATATATTGAAGCTAGAACAATGAACTCTCCAATAAAACCTTTGCAACATAAGTGCATCACTACTATAAACTCTAATCTAAAACTACAATTGCTACATTGATGTCTCTTCTCTCCATATTAACACTAATTGGGAGCCACAATATGCAACACAAATAGATTAGCCATGTAGATCTTTTGTAGCTCCACCATCATCTAAAATATGCTCCAAGGATAAGCTCTAATAGGCTCTCTAACTTTGCACTCTTGTAGTAAACACACTCTCTCAATCCAACCATTTATTCTTCACACTTCATGATCTTATAATTGATAGTTGCAATCAATATCCATCTCTAAGCCTCCTAATTTTTTTCTTATTCATTTAGATGATGGTTAACCTTTTTTTGACCATTTTTTAATCAAAAATCCCAAACAATATCACTAAAAATAATAATAATAAAATTTGAGGTGCACACATAATCCAAAGAAAATTCACCTATATTCATAGCCACACCCTTACCATTGGCATCCCAGCACATGAAATCCTCAAACTTGAATCTCTTCTTTTGCTTGCCTCCTTCATCATCTGTAGGATCAGAAACCTAAATACCTCAACAACCTCTGCATGGATCAACACCTCTTCATCGAGTCAAAGACATGGAGGTGTAGTTGTCCAAACACCACTACATGGATTAACACCTCTACATTAGAACAAGATGTAGGCATCACACCAATGATAAATCGACACAAATCATGATGGCTACCTACATCAGGTTGACATTAATGATAAGATAGATAGTACTAAATCCCTATTGATATCAATGTGAACACTACAATGCCAACATGTTTGAATGCATAGTGACTAATAATTATGAATTATGGAAAATGAGAATAATAAGAATGTAGGCAATTACAAATAGTTTATAGTTTCAATAAGAAAATGATCCAAGTAATTGAACATTTTATTTAAGATGGAAATTCAATTGTTTTATTTATGGTTGAATTACTATAACACATAAATGAATGCATGTTGTCAGTAATAATAATATTTTTTTGTGTGTTTACATTGAAATCAATATAAATCATACATCATATATCTAGTTAATGTACATCTACCTCACCATTTCTCTCCTCTCTCCCCTTACCTCTATCCCCGACATCTCTTTGTATCTTTATTCTTTCATCTCCCTCCCCCTATCATCCATATCTATATCTCCCTCCATATCTCCTTTGTGTCTTTATCTCACCCCCCAAACACACGTACACACACACTCTCCATATCTATCTATATCATTCCCTCCCTCTCTCTATCTCTCTCTTCTTCCCTATCTACCCACTCCATCTATATCACTATCTCCCGCC
>APFE031679597.1:341679-355074 GCA_000404065.3 Pinus taeda
AAAAGAAGTTTCTAATTTAAAAGAAGATAGAGACGAATTGCAGCAGGTGGTTTTCACCCACATTGGGTTTCCACCTTATATCTTGTGTTCTTGTGTGTGATTGTCTTTCTTCTTTGTTTTACTACTTCTCGTTACTGGTTATTTGATTCTGAAACACAGATTAACAATTATCATCAGAAAGATAAAGTAAATTAAAAGTTTGCTTTGTATACGCGGGTTCCCTTCTGCATGGTTGTGTATATACGTGGGTTTCATTAACTGAAGTAGCGTATATCATTTGATTTTGAAAAAGGAATATTTGACTTAATAAACTGATTCACCCCCCCTCTGAGTATTATTTTCAACACAAGATGCTTTTGGAATTTCATTTTTTTCTATTACTATTCGTATACATTGTCTTTGATATCTTTAATTATTATTTATTCAAAGTGTTGTGTGTAACAATTTTCACACAAGTAATAGTAACAACTAGTGTTTGTGAAGAAAATGGAGAATTGTAAAGTGAAACAAGATTTGAATGTGTTATTCATTGACAAAGTCTTTTTTTGCTACAAATGAAAAATGTGTAGCATGTGAGGGTTAGAGGCTATTTGGAGTGATACAATTAACTCATTCTCTAAGATCGATGATAGCTTTGAATAGTTGAAAACTTATGAGAGATATGTGAATATGTCAACGAAAGAGAAAACATGTAACGAGATTGGAGTATTGGATTAGCAAATGCTGTGTGTGTTTCGAATGCCATTGATTTTAGAGAAATAGTTTATCTTTGAACAACTAATTTTTATTTCAAAAAGAGGGCAATTAATCTAAGAGCGATAAAGGTTTCCCTAAATTCCAATCCATTTAGATTGTTATTCAAGTTACTAGAACTGAACAACTGTTTGGAGTTGTCCGTTCCAGATAGTTTTGTGGAGCCAGAAGCACGCGTAATTGACGTTGTGCAGGAATTCATTTCTGCAACTTCTGAGATTACTTTTGATCTTTCTCTTGTGTATATTTCTTTGTTTAGGAAATTGTTTAGGGATTTATATTGTCTCTTTTCCCATGTAGTAGGGATAGAAAGTACCTCACATGTTCGAAAATGCATTTTCTATGTGTTTTATGAGACATACAAAAATAAATGTATGTTTCATTGGGCTTATGTCATTTCGAATGAATTAGTTGTTTAATTACATGGATTACCGAAGAAAAATGGATTCTTTATGATGGAATATCTGATAACACTTCTCATGTCAAGGCATGCGTTTGACGGCTTACCATGTAATCCTATATTCAAGTTTTGTGAGGAATTAATGTAGTTATGGTATCATATCTGATGGAAGCACAAAGCCTCTTTAAATTTTTGTTTAATTTATGATGTGTTTGTAAAAAAAGTGTATTGCATGGTAACTAGATAGGAGCCTTCTTGAATATATGCAGAGACTAAAAATTTCCTATTTGGAAAAGGGAAATATGAGGAAAGAGAAAGCAATATGGTTATACAAATTTATGGTTTTGAATATATGTCATTTCTTTTGCCAATGTTTGTTCAAGATAACTATTTTCTTGTTGAATATTGTAGGAAATATCATCATTGGATATCTATATTTGAACAGAAAAAGAAAAGACAATTTATCTCTTTTTCATCTATTGTTGGAAAGTGAAGAATATGGTTCACGCTATCATTTTTGAAAAGTATTTGGATGCTTTCAAATTAAGCGAATATGGAGCTAATAAAGGCTTTGGTAGAGGAAAGTTTTTCAAGGAACAATGTGAGCCTATGAGGTACGAGAACATGTTTACTAGAGGTAGAGAGAAGAGCGAGGAAAGTCCCAGTGTATCAACAAAAGATCAAAAAATGCTAGTAGATGATGAGCATATTGATGAAAAAGAGATCATCATGATAGGATACATATTTAAGCAAAGAGGCGCAAACTCTATGGGCAAATCTCAAACTTGCACACGTAGCACTAATGCGACTTAATATTCTAGAAAAGGATAGAAATTAACTACTAGAAGTGAAAAATTTGTTTTCGATAGGCTATTAGGTAGTGAAGATGATGAAGAACCTCCTTGTAGAGTAACTCCAGAAATAGCACAAACGATTGAATCATTTTGATCCAAGACCGTGTCTAAAATGGACAACATTGATGAAGTGGTGGACATGGAAGTTGATACCATTGTACAACCTAATTGGGTTAGTACTTGTTTGCAACAAAATTAGAGAATATGTGAGGAAATGTTTGAAGAGGACATTAATTTCGATGACCATTTTGTCACATTGCAAGATGAAATTATGATAGGGGAGGTACGATATTGAAGATTGAAATGATATAGTTTTCCAATGAAAATGTTGTTGATCGAGCATAATTAAACGTTTGTTTGTGTTCAGTTGGAATGCCAGGGCTAATGAAATTGCATCAAGTCAGTGGTGAAGGCTTGTGAATTCTGTTGGTTGATGACAGACATAAAATATGAAGCTGAAGGTAAAAATAAACTATATAGAAGATACCATGAGGCCAAGTCCCTTGCTAAAGACTCCACTGGCGATGCACAAACCACCATTGGAAATTTCTAGTCTTAGAAAAATTAATATATTTGAGAAACCTGGCAATGTTCTAAGTGCAATGAAATCATATATCATTATTAATATATTTTAATGATTATGGATTATTAAATAAACATGACAAGTTGTTTTTTATCTACAACATTTAAAGAAGAGAACTAGGTCTTCTATAAAATTGGTCTAAAGTGAGTTGGAGGGAGACAAGGAATTCATAGACAATGACCTATTAAATTTTAGTCAGAATATTGATTCATTGTCTGAATTAGGAAAAGATAAATAAGGGTTGTTTGATGTTCATCGGAGGAGGTAGATCAAGGATGCATGGTCTTGGAGAATCAGAACATTGGAAGACATTATTTCTGAGTGCGGAGACATAGAAAATCCAAGAGTAGATGTGTATCTCAAGGAGGTTGTGATTGTTTAGGAATTAAATGGTCTATGTACTATATATGAATCTATATTAACTTTGAAAGAGAAAGTTGATGGATAATTTTGAGAAGCTGAAACAATCACAACAAATCTAGTTGATGATATAATTGATTTTAGTGCTGATGAAATTAGAATATGGCTAATTACTTCTGTTAGTGTCAAGTAAGAGTACTTTGCCTCAGTTTTGTAATTTCAAGAAGAAGCAAAAGAAATTTGGGAGGAGATATTCATTGAATGTGTTAAGCATGACATTATTGTTCCTCTGATGGAAGAATCAATTGAAGATCAAGTGAAGGAATTTGTTTCACGAAGCCTGATTGTGTGAGATAACTTTCAGATGAATAATATCATACTCTTCTTTCGCATGTTGTAATTGTTTTAGTACATTGAAACATTTGTTGTTGTGGTCAAAGTATTTTAATATTTAAACCTTATGTGTGTAGTAATATGGAATAGTCTAATTCCTAAATGCAATTCCATATTACCTATTGCATATGACTTTTTGAGATTACAGTTGGCGAGATTGAAATTGCAATTCTCATTGGGACAAATGCATTTAGCTTTGTGATTGAAGTATTAACATTTTCATAAATTATTTATGCAACATAAGCTATTTTCTAGACCATGGCTCTATAATCATAACTTATTCAAATTATGATTACTTTCTTTTCTATCCCTTAGTATGTTTACTAATTATGTAAACAATTTTGAGACAACTTTTGACATGGGATGTTGTATGGACTGGGTTCTCTAATATTGTATAGAAAACAATAATTGAACACTTGTTTTCCAATATTTTATTTTATATTTTATATGTTAGCTAATTTTTTGCAATGAATAATAATAAAAATGGATTTATGTTTATTTTGTTCTAATAATGAAATTTTTTACTAGCTATATAAATAATTCTTAGATAATGTGTTACATGTGAACTTATATCTATTGCATTTGTTGTGACGAGAATTTGAATCTGAATACAATTACACTTGTTGTAACTATGTTGATAACTATTGAAGGGTACTCGACCACAAAGGATGAATATTTTGTTCGAATTATCTTTATTTATGAATGCATGTACAAAAGAGAGAATTTCACACTTCAGTGTTTCATGGTATGAAGTTTTCATTTTGTCGTGATTAGGATGAGAGTTTTCATTATGTAGAGGAAGATTTCTACAGTAAAAGCTTTACACAACAACATATGATGAGAATAATAATAATAATACATTAAACTATGAGATTTTTTTCGAAACATTGTGAAAAAACTCCATATTTGGTTTTGCAATAGTCAATTGTAAACCAATATTTGTAAGTAATTTGGTTATAAACATATACAATTTATTTACTTAAAGAAAATACGCCTTTAAATAAGTCCTGCTGAATATAGAAACCTTTTTCTTTGTGGAAAGGTTTTTCTTGTGTGAAACCCATATTAAAGCTTTGTAAATAATAAAAGTTATAGTAGTGAATTGTAAATGAGTATTTGTAAAGTGTTATTGAGTACGAAAGTACCTGTGCAGAAGTGGTTGCGCATGTGTGAATGTTATTCAAAGAACATGTGCATATGCAAAATTAAGTATTTATAGAACTCATGCTATATAAGAACATATTTCACTGTGTGGAGCTTTATTGCATCAAGCCCATAGTGAAGCTTACATTATACCCACAAATATATTTCCACATAATGAAATCTTTTATTAAACAATAATAAATCTAAAAACTATAAAACTAAATTAAATAACAATATTTAATATTAAATTTTATCAAGTGCAAAAATAATTAATAATAATGTTGTGGTTGAAGTTTTAATGGTGATTGTAATCAATGCAAGACGCATACACTGCATATGGAAAAGACGTAGAATTACAAAATCGTGTTACGTAGAAGAAGAATAAGATGAAGAAATGCTTTCATTATGTAGAGTGCGGTTTAATCATTTTCTTACATAGCATAATCACATTAATGGTTCAATACCCTTTCGGTGAATGGACAGATCAACACGTAATACCCTTTCGGTGAATGGACAGATCAACACGTAATATGGAACATAAATGTTATTACCTCTAAACTGACATCCATCCATATAGTAGTGGATGTGATTTTTGAGAGCCTATAAGATAGCTATCATTAGAAAGGATTCACATTTAATTTATTTAATTTATTTCATACATGGAGTAACTGGTTTCACAATAGCTATCATTAGAAAGGATTCGCATTTAATTTATTTCATACATGGAGTAACTGGTTTCACAATTTCTGTTATTTCTTGGAAATGTTTTTAATTTCTATTTAATCAGAAATTTTTATCAAACTTATTTCACACACATAATAGTAACAGGTAGTGGAAAGAGAAAAAGACATTAAATTTAGCACTATCAACAATTACTCTCATACTGAAAAATCCTACAATTTAACAAATCCTACAATTTAACAACTGTAATCCGATTTTCCAAAAAACTATGGCCGATTTTCTAAAAATCTTGTCAGAATATCTACTATTTTCTAGCCAGAATTGTGGTGTGTTTACATTATGCGAATTATTTCTACTATTTCTCATAAATGCATATTTTTCTATACTAAATTGATATATATATCAGAAGTGTCTTGTAGAAGGGAATCATAGGAAGAGTAGTAACAGGTGGTGGTTGTTAGGCTATCTATGAGTGATACCTAAATCATATCAAAAGCATTGTAGGTTAACAAAATATTTTAAAAGTACAGAGCAAAAATGGCTTCGAGGGGGAGGAACACAATTATTTGCATTGGTAATATTAACTCACTTGCACTCATCGATCAAAGCTTTTAGTGGTTGGTTGTGTATCATTTATATGTGAATATGTCTCTGCAACAAAGGAGTAATGTCCATTCATACTTTTGATGAGTTTCCACATAACTCTAATTTCAATTTTAACAAAGAACTGATGCAGTTCCATTATCCCATACTGTGGAAGCAAGAAGTTATTTCAATTTTTGTCTAATTCATGATATTTTTATAAATCAAGTTATTTGCATGATAGCTAGACAAGATCTCCATCAAACATATCGTGAAGCACAAGTTTCCTTTAGGGGAAAGGGATACTTGAAGAAAGAGGAAATAATAAGGCAATTCGAGTTTATGGGTTTCGAGTAAAACCACTAATGCTTCCAAAAATTGTTATAGAAGTGTATTTTGTTGCGAAAGTCTAAAGAGAATACTACAATTAGCAAGTTAAATTTGAACATAAAAAGAATAAAATGTTTATTTCTTTGCCATTTACTATTGGGAAAGTAACCATGATGAATGGAAGCATTCTTGGAGAGTTCGTAAAGTCATTTCATTTTTTAAATTTAAAAGAATTTAAAGGCTAGTGAGACCTTGATCTAGAAGGCCTATTTATAGTACATCTAGGTGCCATCAAATGCCTGAGCTTGTTGAAAAAAGTTACAGGTGAAAGAAAAAAAAGTCACAGTGCTCCCAGCAAGAATCAAGAAGGAGAAACATCTATTAGAGAAATGGTTGAGCTTGTTGAAAAAAGTTACAGGTGAAAGAAAAAAAACTCACAGTGCTCCCAGCAAGAATCAAGAAGGAGAAATATCAATTAGAGAAATGGTTGAAGAAGAAAGTATTAGCACTGAAACAAAGTGTAAACAAAGAAGCAAAAAAACTGCACAATCTTTAGTTTACATATCAGAAAATACTTTGTCTTCATCTTCAAGTGAAACAAAACGAAAAGATACCGAAGCTACACAGTTGATTCACAGTTAGATATCAATGTTTGGAAATGATAAGAAGCTATCAACGAGGAGATTGAAACCCTACTACTTGATTGGGTCAGTAGCCTTTTGAATGAAAATAAGAAAATAGCAGATCAAAGTGGCAAATAATTTTCTATTTTCGATGATCAGTTTGATACTTTTGAATATGTAAACTATAACATAGACAATAAAATATTGAAAATTGAGAAAGTAAGGATGCATGGTTAAAAAGTTACTGATATAGTACAAACGAATTTTCATGTCTGAACTTTAAGCAACAGATGTTTTTACATTGAGTGAAGCTACTGGGAATGTTCTTGCAATGTCTATTAAGCAACAAAAAAGAAAAAAACTTGGTACTAAAAGTAAAAATAGAAACGCTAGAAAATGCCTTAAATATGTGTCATTTGTTAATGACTCTAGTCGCAATGTGGACTCAGAATCTACAATTCCTACAGCTAGCACATCTTATGGACCTATTGGAGTTCTACAACTAATTAATGCAGTCAAATGTCATATTGTTAGTAATATATTCCAAAGGTTATAAATCATTAAACATGCATGGCTAACGGTTTATGTTCTGCTACGGTTAGCATAAGAAATAAACTCATTCCTCAATTTGGTAAGAAGTAATATTAACGAAGACAAACATTTCTTTAAAAATGAATTTCTTTTTGTCAAAGGCTAGAATTTTTATCTAAGCTAAACAAGAAAAATAGAGAACTGCCAAATTCTAATCAAATCAGACAAACAAAAGATGGATGGTCTAGAAGAATCAACACACTATAAAAAATTCTAATCAAATCAGACAAACAAAAGATGGATGGTCTAGAAGAATCAACACACTATAAAACATTATTTCTAAATTTGAGAGCATGGAGAATACAAGTGATGTGTTTCTAAAAGCAATGAAAAATGTTCAAGCTCTAGATGGCCCATGAATTATACAAATTATAAATTGATTACAAAAAATACACTAACAATTGAACTCGATAAGAGAAAACAATCAATGGCAAAATAGTTTGATGATATAACTGATTTTTCTCTATCATAAAATGACAAATGACTAGTTGACTTTGTTAGCATTAATGAAATGAAATCTATGTTATCTACTTAGTTACAAGAAGAGGCGATGGAGATCTAAAAGCAATTATTCAATCAACATGCAAGGCCAGAGATTACAATGGAACGAATTAGGCTTGCCATTCTTGGCATAGGCTTCCACGAGGGCAGTGTGTGCGACGACATCTGGCATCTTGGACTTGGCCTTCATCTATCGAAAGAGCTTCATGGCCTCATGGGTTAGCCCGTCCTTGGAGAGCGCGTCGAACATCTCGACGGCCTGCTGAACGAGGCTGTCCTCTCTCATCTTGTGAAAGGCCTCCTGGAGGTCTGTGGGGTCGTCGGGCTCCTGAATCACAGGGTTCCTGTTGAAGGGGTCGAACATGGCCTGCTTCTTCTTGCCCTCTTTGTCATCTGGGTCGTCCACGGAGGCGTTGTCTGAATTGGCTTGGACGATGAGATTTCGTTCCTGGGGTGCCCTTTCGAAGGGAAGTTTTGTGGAGTATACCGTTCTGTATGGAGCGATATAAGGTCTCGAGGATTGCAGGGATTTGGCATTTGAAACGAAGTTATGGATATCAGAAGATCTGACTGTGAACGGTGTAGGAGAAATTGAGAATTTTGATAGAATCAAAGAATTTAAACGAGGAGGGTATGAGAATAAACGCTTACTGAATCCGCTGGCTGTTGATAAATGACAGACGAAAGGGCGTTGGAACAACATCTTGCTCGTTGTTATGGCCAACTGCAGCAGAGAGCGGAGAGTAAAGATTGTAGCTGTCACTGAACGTGTTTCTTGTGATTCGCTAATATTAATTATACGTAAACAAATTGAAAAATTGAATTTATTTTATTGAACACTTACATTAACATTAATGTGTGGTGGAAAATATTTGTGTGTTTGTTAAATATCAAGTTTAAATTAACAGCAAGTGAGTTATTTTAAACGAATTAAATAATATAATTTCTTGTTCATTAGAAACTGTGATGAAAAGTGTCAATGATACATCATATTCATTAGCAACGACTTTTTAAAAAGGCCTAGTTTAATATAAATATCAAGGTATCATATTCGACTTTTTAAAAAGGTCTAGTTTAATATAAATATCAAGGTATCATATTCATTAGCAACGACTTTTTAAAAAAGCCTGGTTTAATATAAATATCAAGGTTATATTCATTAAGATATGATAATGTTTTGATGTTATAATACAATTAAATAAAATATGATTATAAGTTTTAAGGATTATAAGGAGATGTTATTATTATTATGTATGTTTTTAATTATAAGCCTAGATAATTTGATAATTTATGGAAGTGAATAGAGTATAGAAACTAAGTTTATTTTTATTTTAGAATTTTGTTAGTCAAATATAACAATAATTTATAATTTACAAATGGGCCACATGTGTTTATCTTTCTAGTTTATTACAATAAACTAACATAATTTTTAGTTTTTAGTGTTTAATTCTTCATTTTCCTACTTTCTTTACTGAAAACATATATAAAATTACATACATTTTAACGTTATTACATAACATTTTTTTATATATAATCATTATAATTAGATAACTCTATTTTATATTAATTATAACATTATGTTATAAACTATATACTACATTAAACAAAATTATAACAATTTAAAACTAATAGATTCCTATAATGTTTTCCTTAGTTAAAATACGAACTTGGCTATTCCAAACAACTACTAGATAATGAGATATTCTCTATGGGATAGTTGTGCCTAATGGCTAAATTGTCACCTAATGAATGTAGCCATATAAAATAGGTGCTACCTTTAAGAAAAAATTAAGCTTAATAAAGTGAGGAATAGGTACATAAAGTACTCAATAATAACTTAGTCATTCCAAAAAATTAATTAGCATCATGATATTGCCAAGATTATTATAATATGATAATGGTTCACCATATGTTTTAATCGATGGATTTATATTACAAGTTGTCCCATGATTGTCCCCTCTCTCTTCCAAACATGTCGATCATATACTAACAAACAATGAAATGGGTATCTTCTCCTAATTGCACATATTATTGTATGTTGTTACCAATATAGAGGAATAACATGACATGCAATGTGTAGTGGAGATGGTTGCATTATTGGATGGTTTATTTTCACCTAAAAGCATCCATGGTGGAGAAGGATCTTAAATGGATACCCAAGCAAACAATTTATGGGTGGTCACCTAAATTATTTAAATGCTTACATTTATTAGTTTAATTCATTGATCAAATCTAACTAATAGTGGGAGAACACACGGTACCTACCAACTGTTTGACAAAATTTGTGAACAAGGTTTCGTGTTGTGCATTTCATTGATTATTGGTTAAGATTGGGTACTATAGCATGACCTTAGAGGTCATTGCAGCAATAAAGCATTGACTTGAAAGCCATACTTGGCTATGGGAAGTTCCTAATTTGGGTTTCTGCATTAGAACTTATTACATAACTTATTTGATGAAAAGCTATAGTGAAATGTGATTTAATCACCGATGGTGATAACATTAGGTACTCATACTACAAGAAAGGCTTAGAAATGTAGCATAGAATGGAGAGTGAATGCATTCATTAGGCCCTAATAATGCGAGGGTAGCACCGATCTAGGGAATAAAAATCATAGTGATTTACTATTCTATAGCTTCATTTGCAAATCAAAATGGTTTAGTAATGGTTAAGGATACCATTGATTTAGGGAAAAGCCAATCTCAAGAGATGGTTGTAAAATCTAGTGCACAAGAAATAAGGAAACCTTCTAGAAATGACTTGTTATATATCATTAATCTAGATTAATATGCAACTCACAATTGGCTATTAACATATTTTGTTGTTGTTGGTTGCCAATAAAAAAACTCTCTTTGGAAGAATATGAAATTTCATTGGTAAGTTCATCCAACAATTATGTTATATTGCCTATTGGAGAAAAATATGGTAGGGTTTCTATCAGACTAATCAGGAAAGGTAAATTCACAAATCACCATTGTCTCAATGATATGTAAGGAATCTTAATCACCTATTTAAAATAATAATCAAATATTACATATGTAAACAAGAATCTTATCCGATTATAATATTGGGATAAGTCACAAAAAAATATAAATAGAAAGAGAATTGTATAGTTTCCATACTCTAGCTTAATGGTGTTAACATAGTGGAGTTTAGGTAATGCCTTTCAATACCTTCCCAAATTAGGAAAAATCTCATCCAAAAATCCCAAGGGTGCCCTTAGCATAAGATAATGCTAATACAAGCTAGTGAGAAGATGTGAGCATATCGACCCAAGGATTTGAACTCCAAAGTTTACCTTTGGATGCGCAATTCTATAGGCCCATACTATGCTTGCCCAACCTTTGGCACATGGATACTTTGAATATCTAGAATAAAATGAAACAATGATAGAGGACTAACCTAAGCTAGAGCATAGGGCAATAAATAGTACATTCCTACAACCCTTTCTCTGTAGAACACAATTCTCTCTACTTAAACTACAGGTTGCACATTTGTATAGTTGTTGACAGCTAAGAATATAATTGCTCCATACAAAGCCCCAACGATGATAAAGAGATCATTTTTGTTGTCTCGGATATACAGTAATCTAGTCGTTAGTTTCTAAGAAGATTTTATATCATACAAAATGATATCACACATTTTGCTGATTTTTCTATTCAAACAAAATGTTTTGGGTACTATAAATTTGAGTACATACAACTTTGTGTCGATTTTCCAAAAGATCGTTACAAATAGAAAATCACCTAATAGTGTTATAATTGGGACCGTGATAGTAAGTCCACCATTCCTCTACACGCATGACGTGAATTGTCCGAAAATGATTATGAGTACTTGGTAGCGAAGTATAGATTTTTTTTCTCTCATAGATGGAGTGCTGAGCTCTTTAACCAAGGTTCTATTTCACCTTCACATCCAAGAAAAAGAATGAAATGTTAGAATATGACTTTCAAGTGGATATATTGGTATCTTGTAGACTTGTCATAATGCTAGCTATTATAAGAAGAAGGATTCTAGTACCAAAAATTTGGAAAATTTAATGCTTACTTGGGGAGATTTTTTTTTATGCTCTGCAAAGTCTATCCCCAAACTATGTTCGACAAAAATAGAACTAAATTCCAACATCCATGTAGTTGGGTTGTATTTTCTTTGATATTTGGTACTCCTAGAATAGCCTACAGTGTACATGGTGAAAGTAAGAAAATTAACTCACATATAGACAGTAAGTTGATAGTACATTGTTCAAAACCATTCCTTTTCTAGCTACAGGACTCTGTAAGCAGTTACCTCAAAGTATTCAACAATCCTGTGCAAATTCGACACAGTGGCACAAAGTAAATGACTTTCTATCCTATTTTCATCAAGAATAATGGAACCCATTATAGCAGGCCAGTAATCACCACTTTGAAATAAGCAATATAAGTTATCATATAATCTAGACATTTCTTTATCTCATCAAAATCTTCAAATATGTAAATATTGGGCTTATGAATGGTACATACAATGGTCCTTTCAGTATCTACTATACTATAAACAATCCATATAACAATTGTAACTGCTCTAGCATCCAAACTAGAATTTGGGCTCATCCATGAAAATTATAGAAGGATTTGCAACAAGGTTAACAACTATTATTAGCCTTTTCCTTTGTTCTATTGAAAATCTAGTCACATTAGGCAAGCTTGCCAATGCATCCCTTAAATGATATAATTCCATAAGTTCCATGACCTCATCCACAAAGGCCTAAACTCACCCACCAACAAGAACAATAATAATAATAATAATAATGCCTCTTCTTTTATAAATTCATTAGTAAGGATTAAAGAGAATATTTATGTAGTTTAAGGATTACCGTGTTGGTTTTTTTTCTAATTTAAAGGAATTTTAAAAGGACATTTTGAAATTATATTATGATATAGATAAAGTTATATATTTATAAATTATTTTTGATAATTCAAATATTTATTTATTATATAGTAAAAAAAAGTTAATATACAATTTCAATAGATCTCCTTCACTATTTACTTGTAAAATCTTGATTGTGTAAAAACTTGAAAGCTTAATATTAAAAAATTGAATTATTTATTTAAGATGTTGTTTAGAATTTAGTATTTAAAGGGTTATTGTAAAAAGAGGTTCGATTCAATTTTGGAAAGTGAGGATTTTTTTACTCTTGTGCAAGGCTCAATTCCCATGAGTAGCTAGCTTGAAACCATGGGGCACCGTAAAGCAGTGGTCAATTATATTAAATATCCTTGTGACACATGCACACATAAGTGGATCAAAGCTCACCCACATTTCCTTCAATTATGAAAATCCTATAGGGTGTAGATCAATTGGCAATAGGGTGCACTATTAAGGAACTCCATGTGACATTACTAGTTCAAACTCTTCACTAGCCACCTGTGCTAGGTGAGGGGTTATTTGCCTATAACACAAACACTATTTTCCAATCCAAAATAATCATTACACTTTTAATTAAAAACTATATTACAAACCAAAAACTTTACATAATGCCAAAATAACTAATATACAAGTACTCATATAGATTAAATGGTTGGTAAAAGTTGATAGAAATCAATCCAAAAGAAACATCAAAA
>APFE031679597.1:356525-382652 GCA_000404065.3 Pinus taeda
AAAAAAGTTAATATACAATTTCAATAGATCTCCTTCACTATTTACTTGTAAAATCTTGATTGTGTAAAAACTTGAAAGCTTAATATTAAAAAATTGAATTATTTATTTAAGATGTTGTTTAGAATTTAGTATTTAAAGGGTTATTGTAAAAAGAGGTTCGATTCAATTTTGGAAAGTGAGGATTTTTTTACTCTTGTGCAAGGCTCAATTCCCATGAGTAGCTAGCTTGAAACCATGGGGCACCGTAAAGCAGTGGTCAATTATATTAAATATCCTTGTGACACATGCACACATTAAGTGGATCAAACTCACCCACATGAGGGGTTTATGTGCCATAGAGCACAAACACTATTTTCCAATCCAAAAAAATCATTGCATTTTTAATTAAAAACTATATTACAAACCAAGAACTTTACATAACGTCAAACTAACTATTATACTAGTACTCATATAAATTAAATGGTTGGTAAAAGTTGATAGAAATCAATCCAAAAGAAACATCAAAACAATTCATGATAAATCATAAAAATAACTAATCTATAACTTTATTTTAAATTTATTATAATAATTACAAAAATAAAATTATTTTTTGAGGGTAAACATACCACACCCACACACCACACACACACCACACACAATATATATATATATATAAACCATGGAGTAATATTGTTAATCATGGAGATTTACCCCCACTTTATCTTGGAGATTCTTAATATCTAATAGACTTTCTTACCATATCATGGGTCAATACCATGTCTTATCAATACCACACGCACAAAACAATAATAACTCATTTGATACAACACTTGTTCATATCACATTTTTTTAATTAATTAATTTAATTAAAAGGTTAAAAAGAGCATAACTACTGTGGAGATAAGTCTTAATCATTGATTTGTGTATACTACTAAGAATATTATAGAATATTCCATGGAGGTTAAATTTGATCCATCCACCTAATAATTATTGATAATTAAATTGAAATTTTGAAAACCTATTTCCAAAATCTACCTATTAGTAAGCTTTTAATTTTTGTCAATAAATTTCTCATATTACAATCTCATTCATTTATGTTTTTACATATTTATTTATTAATTATGTATTTATTTTATTTTATGGATGTATTAATATATATTCAGTTAGTATTTTTCATAAATTTAAATATTATATGGTTTATAAAACTTACATTAAATGATGATTGAGTGTATTGTTAAAAAACTTCATAATGTTAGACTTATTAGTTCAATGCTAATTGTTCTAATAAAAATAAATGAAATTAAAAATATTAAAAAATATTGTAAATATTATTACATGTATAAATCATATTAAAAAAATATAATTCTAGATGGACAAAATGCGAAATAAACTCAACCTACTTGAGAATCCAATATTTTCATGAATATAAATGTTTCCTAAAAAAGGGAGAATCTCTTTATATTAAGGAATCATTTTAACATTTAAAGCCATGTAAAATCTTGTGATGGGCATATAGAAAGTGGTATTCCAAAATTTATTATTCTTAATGGACCTATACCTTGAGCCACGATGTCTGCCAAGGGTCTTTTCATCGTCAAATTATGAGAACATTTGAAGGAAGTAATCAATCTATTACAATTGACTCTAGATCATCTATCTCTTGAAACATGTTAGTATATTTAAACACTTTATCATAAGAAAATTTCTAATAACCTATCATTGTTGTCATCCATGGAAACCTGGAGGGGCTTATGTCAGTCACTAAAAGGATTTTGAAATGGCCCTCATCTCATAATAGCACCCAAAGTATATGAATACAAAATGTTTTTAGTTTGGGTCTCTGAGCCTTAAACAATCGTGATAGGTGTTGTGCTTGCTAGGAATGGTCATCTATTTCAATGCAAATCTAACAAGAACAAATTGTTAGTTGCGATACAGAAAATATTTGAATTTACAAGGAAAATGAAATTTGGTATTCATGGAGATTCAACCAATCCACCCTTAAAATTAACTTATATAATTATGTATGGATGGAGCTTCAAGGGAAGTAATTTTCTGAGCTTGTAAATCTTGACCTAAATGCATTTTTTTCCTATATTGGAAATCTCTAAAGCATCCTCTTAGATGGTGGATGGAGCTTTCTTATGGATATGAAGAACAAATAAAGAAGTATAACAAAATCAAATATATATAGAAGATGACTTCTATATATGTGCAACTATTGTATATTTAGATATATATGAAATCGTGCATTTACAAAATATGACCTCCATATATGCACAACTTCTATATATACACAGAGATATGGAAGCCATCTTCTGTATATACACACTTCTAGATCTATGTTATAGAAGATGCACATATACAAAAGTTGTACTAAAGTTGTGGATATATGGAAGCTATCTTCTGTATATGCACGCTTCCATATATATATGTGTGTGCGTGTGTGGAAGATAGTTTTTGTATATGTGAAAATTTAGTACAATGTTTTTATATGTACATCTTCGGTAACATAGATCTAGAAGTCTTTATATATGAAGATAGCATGCATTTTGAATATATATAATATATATAATATATAATAATATAATATATATATATGAAGATAGCTTATATTGCCAGCTTTAGTATGACTTCTAATATGTGCATTTTGTTAACATAGATTTTGGAATGTGCATATATAGAAGATGGTTCCAATCTTTGTGTATATATAGAAGTTGTGCATTTATGGAGCTCATCTTTTGTAAATGCATGATTTCATATATATCTAAATATATTAAAGTTGCACATATATATAAGTCATATTCTATATATATTTCATTTCTATATATATTGTATATGCAGAAAATGACTTTTCTATATGCAACAAAGTAAACCTTGAAACGAGAACTGATAATGTTACTTGTTTTGTAAAGATAGCAAAAAAGTGACCCGATTTTGAAAAGGGGTGATGCAGAACACACATTTTTTTTAGAGCATAGTTTTTGGCACTATAAATTTTTTTATGTACATTGTGTTTTAGAATGGTAGTGATTTTGATGTTGATTTAAAAAAGTGGTAATTCTACACCATGCCCATTTTTTAAAAGACTTTTGTCTTTTTACTTTTAATTTTTATAATGTATGAAATGTATATAATTACTTTGTAAATTTAATAATTTTTGAAGTGGTCTTTTTCTTCATGTTTTCTTGTTTTTATTTATTTATTTATTTTTTGTAGTGAAGTTTTTATTGTTTTGCATATTTAAAAAAGATGGTCGATATTTTGAATTTTTGATATTCTACGTATTTATACATCGTTAATTAATTTTTCAATCCACATGAAATAATTGTCTCGAAAAAACAATATTTTTTAACAATTGACATAAAAATAACCATTTTTAATATCAATATAACTAAAAATAATTTTTGCTAGAAATGAGATGTCAAAATCACATTTTTTATAGGAATTTAACTAAAAATGTTTAAATAATATTTTTTTATAATTTCATGTCAAAAAATTAATAATAAAATTTTTTCAAAAAATTAAGATTACTTAAAAGTTAATGTGAAAATCACATAATACAAATATGGAACACATACCAACCTTAATTGAGTGTATATTTTTCTCATAAAATGTCAGAGTCAAAACTTTACAAGTATAACTAATTAATAGTTACAAAAAATGAGCTTGATTTCCAAGCATAACTTAAATTTAATCAACAATGTCACATAATCCAAACTCTTTGTCCTTACGGTTTCATCATTGTCTTCTTCCACACTATTTTCTGCTTTATTTTTCTCATTTTCCTCTTCTAATGGATCTTTGATGTCTACGAATCTCTCAATGTATGCCTTTCCAATAATTTAGTGTAATGGTGGTTGGGGTTCCTTTGCCTTTTTTGCCACACGTCATTCACTAAAGTCCCCTTTCTTCAACCCAATTTCTTGCATTGCATATGGAAGAAATTGAAGAGCATTAATTCTTTGCTGAATGAAATTGCACTGTATTGGATCTTTTTCAATTGCAATGCAATTTCTTCCTTTTTGAAGGCAACATGCTAGTGTTGTACCTAATTATCAAGCACAAAATAAATAATGAATTAAATTAGTACAATAACATATTAACTAAAAAATAACATATTGAAATTCAATTCCATATGTTAAAACTTACCTGAGCCAGAAAATAAATCCAGAACCAAATCTCCTTCATTTGAACATATGTCTATAAGATAGTTAATCAATAACTGTGGTTTTTTATGAATGTTAACTATCTCTCCTTTTGTTTCTATATGTTAGTTTTCTCACAACAACATCATAAGTCAGTATTTTGCTATGACTCTTTACATCTACCCAATTAAAAATCATAGACATATAGCTATCATATTTTGCCCAAATATAAATATGGATGAACTCACAATCATTTATAAATAGTTGATATTCACGGTTAAGAAGATTTGACTTTTGTTTGTAACATGAAATAGTAAATGTTCAATTAACTTGTACATAAATGAATTTTTCAACATTAATCAAATATACATTTTAAACATCTTACCATATAAGCTACATCCTTGAATTTGTTTTCCCATTGAATCTTGACAATAACATTGCCAATTGTGTGTCTGAATGAAATGTCACAAATCTCCATAATGGTGATGACGTGACTTATTGAAATCCCGCAACGACTTTACTAAGAGCTTGATAAGTATAAGGGTCACTATCATAGTCAATATTTGGAATATTGAAACCATGGGAAATATCTGCAATAACTATGGCATAATCCCTTTTAGGTATGAGTTTAGAAATGTCTTCATAGTCGCCTCGTATTACTTGATATTGAATAGTGTCTAGCCCATTCCAAATGAAATGAGTAGGAGTTGGATCAAGTTCAACATTCTTAATACGTTGCTTCTTCAGTCTTTCGATCTTTATTTTTTCAATAAAGGTTCTGAAGCTATCTAGTGCTCCATTATCATCCTTCTTCATCTTTTGTAAAATAAACATATATATGTGTAAGTGATAAATTAAAGTAGTATAGAGATGAATAAAAATGAATGTATAAATAAATATAACTTTTTAAATGCAAGAGAAAAAAATTTTAATGTTGATGTAGAACTTGAATATGGATAGTTGCATACAACATCATCCCAACTATCTTCATTCAACAATTTAACCATTTGTCCTTGAATTTTCATGTAAACTTTGTGACTGCATAGATAAAGTAACAAAATGTTAATATAATGATAAGTATAACAAATACTACTAAGAAAAATATGTTATATTTAAAACAAAATTATAATATAGAAATAAATAAAAATAAATCAACAAACTTACTTTGGAAATTCCTCAGACATTTCCTCCAATGATAATTCCCCTGACCTCACACGAGATAATATTGCTTTGACAATTTTTTCATCTTTCACTCCTTGCAATGCTCTCCAAGGTGTGATAGTCATATCTTCTTGAAGCTGCTTCATTTCAGGACCTGATTTACTGCTGCTACATATCAATGGTTTAGACTTTTTGGCCTTCTGGTTTTTAATGCCAATGTTTTCCCACATGCTAAAAATCTCATTAATCAACTCCTATATATTTCCAGTTCTAAATGCTAATTGGAAAATGTTATCAACACCTCTGAATAAATCACTTAATTTGCTGCCTTTTCCACCCTTTGAATTGATTTTCTCTTCAATTGGATAGCCTATTTCCATACAACATTCCTTTCGAAAATCTACAGTAACATTTATCCTATCCCCACCACATTTTTCTTCAAATTCACTATGAATAAATCTAACCCTTTGGATGAAAGTCGTAGACATCCTATACTCATTATCTAAATTATGATCCCATGCCACTAACTTTGCTTCTGTATCTGATAAACCAACATAAATGATACATTGCATTGTTTCAAAACGTGAGTTATTGGGATATTCCTCCATAAATTGTCTTTGAGCTTCTACAGAATGGTTCCCCCCAAGCACATAATAATTGTATTCAAAACATTTTGACTTATCAAATGCTTCTTTGTTGGGAACTTGAAGTGGATCGACAAGAAGCACATAACTAACCACATGAGCATATGGATTGTACATCATCAATGTATTCAAGTTGCGAACATGCAGATGATGTGGCTTTCTGATTTAATATTGACATTGTCCTTCACTTGCCTTATAGATTTGTCTGACATTAAGCTGAAATGTACAACCACCCTCAATTAAGTTTTTCTTTGTCAAATTCTGTCGAATGGCATTTTGTTTTGTTTTAATAATTCCATCCTCTAAATCAGCTCCTGCTGTAATGTTTTCTCTACTATCTTTTGAAGTTTCACTAGGTTCTTGACTGTTGGTAATGACTACTTCAAAATCTTCAACTTTTCTTTTCTTCCTCATAACATTCTCATCATTACCTGAAACCGATTTATTCTTGGGGATTGTTACTTTTGGTCTTTTACGGTTCTTCTATTAGGGTCCCACCCTAACCCCCTTATTTATGTAATAGGATCGAGTCATAGTTATAGTTAAGTAAAGAGTCAATAAAGCCCATATTATTAATTGTATGTGGTTAACCCGGTTTTAATGACGGGACCATAATTAGTTGCAAATGGGCCATGGTATTAGATAGTTGGTATTTTGTTAGAAAATTATATATTACAGAGCAATGGAACACATAAAATATTGCAGAAATATAAACACAGAAAATGCATAAAACAAGAGAGACATAGATATACGGGGTTCACCCAGTTTGGTCTACGTCCACCCCGAACAGCCAGTCCTTCCTTTCTATTATCCAGCAAAATGAAGAGACACAACCTACAACAAATATGCTATAATATCCTCTGTTTTCTCTCACATTCTCACCTCTCTGCTTCTCGCTCAGAGAATACACACATATAACACAGACTCAATAAAATGCCCTCATACAAAGAGAGGGGTTGCCTTCTAGGGAAAAAACCCCTAAACTAAACATAAGTTATACCGTCAAATCATCTGCCTAATGAAGGGCCCAGATTGACTAGAATTTACTATACTTTTACAACGCAATTTTACATCTATTTTTAGCTTCAGGCCCCCCCCCTTGGACCCCCCTACAGTGAATATTTACGGGTGGCTTTCCTACCCCATTTCGAACTCGGGTCCAATGTGGTGATACCTTTGAATACAGAAGATAATTAGGTCCACACCCAATAATCTCCCACTTGGATATTTATTATAGCAACTCCATTGTCGCTTCATTTACTGGAAAATGACTCCTCTTTGGACCTCGCTATTTCTCATCTTCTTCATCATACTTGAAGACCAATTGCAACTGAGCATATTCTCAGTTTCTGCTTGGTTACAAGTTTTGTTAGCATATCTGCAGGATTCTAGCTAGTGTGTATGTTTCCCAGCTTCAACTCTCCATCTTCCAACACTGATCATATGAAATGGTACTTGAGCTATATGTGTTTAGTCTTGAAATGAAATGTTGAGTTGTTTGCAAGATGAATGGCACTTTCGCTATCATTGTATAATGTCCCCATATCATGCTCCTTACCCAATTCACCCATAAACCTTTGTAACCAAATCATTTCTTTACTAGCCTCTGTAGCAGCAACATACTCTACTTCTATTGTTGAAAGTGCAACAACACTTTGGATTTTTGAAACCCAACTAACAGTTGTTCCACCTACAGTAAATACATATCCTGTAGTGCTCCTCCTATTATCTCTGTCACCTGTCATGTTTGCATCAACATATCCCTACAGAGAAATGTTTGAACCACCAAAGTGTAATTCTTGATTTGTGGCACCTTTCAAATATCTGAGAATCCATTTCACTGCCATCCAATGTTCCTTTCCTAGATTGTTCATGTACCTTCTTACAACTCCCACTGCATGTGTAATAGCAGGCCTTGTGTAGACCATTGCATACATTAAGCTTCTAACTGGTGATGCATATGGAACTTTAGACATATAATCCATGTCTTCTTGGGTCTTTGGGAAAATTTCCTTACTAAGTTTGAAATGGCTAGCGAAAGGTGTACTAACTGCTTTTGCATTGTTCATATTAAATATTTTCAACACCTTTTGTATGTACTCATTCTGAGACAATGTTAACTTGCGATTTTTCCTGTCTCTAGTGATTCTCATACTAAGGATTTGTTTTGCAACTCCAAAATCCTTCATTGCAAATGAATTTGCTAATTTTCTTTTGAGCACATTTATTTCCTGCATGTTAGACCCTACAACGAGCATGTCATCTATGTACAATAGCAATATAATATAGCTACCATCATTTTGACTTTTTAGATAAACACAATGATCAAAGTGACATCTAGTATAGCCTTGTTCAGACATAAGCTTGTCAAATTTTAGATACTACTGCCTTGGAGCCTGTTTTAAGCCATACAAGCTCTTCTTCAACCTGTGCACTAGTTTCTCCTTCCCTTTCACTTCATATCCTTGTGGCTGCTGCATATATATCTCTTCCTCCAAATCCCCATGGAGAAAGGTTGTCTTTACATTTAACTGCTCAAGATGAAAAGCTTCAACTGCTACTACACTTAAAATAGTTCTGATTGAAGTCATTTTAACAACAGGAGAAAATATTTCATCAAAATCAATACCTTTCTTCTGTGCAAACCCCTTCACCACAACTCTAGCTTTGTACCTCTGTTTTCCCCCATCTCATTCCTTGAGCCTATAAAACCATTTATTCTTTAATGTAGTTTTTCCTACAGGCAACCTGACTAAGTCCCAAGTCTGGTTATGCATTCAGGAGTCCATCTCTTCTTCCATGGCTACCTCCCACTTCTTCCTGCTTTCAACCTTCATTTCTTCTTCATAACATTCAAGTTCACTAGAATCGGTCAACAATAAATAATATAATGAAGGAGAGTATCGTTCAGGGGGTCTACGTATCCTAGTAGATCTTCTAACACCACTTTTAGGTGTTTGAGGTGCCTGTCGCTGTTGTGGTGGTTGTTGTTGTTGTGGTTGTCGATTATTATTATTTTCAAGCACCTTTACTTTTTTAGTGATTTCATCAAGAACTGTGTATTCCTTGTTTTCTTTTTCCTGTTTCTTTTCCTGCAACAGATTATTATACAAGACCTTTTCATTGAATATTACATCTCTGCTCCTAATGATTTTGTGATTTTTGTAATCATATAAGCGATAACCCAAATCATTAACACCATATCCAATAAAGGTACATTTCTTTGACTTTGCCTCAAGCTTTGTTATATTTTCTTTATCAATATGGACAAAAGCCTCACAACCAAAAGGCCTTAAAAAGGAGCAGTTTACCTTTGTACCTGTCTATGCTTCCTCTGGAAAACCACCATCCAAGGAACTTGAAGGCCCTCTGTTTATTAGAAAAACAGTAGTATCTACAACATTTGCCCAAAACTGTAAAGGCAATCCTACATGCAATCTTATGCACCTTGCACACTCCATGATTTTTCTTTTCATCCTTTCTAACACACCATTTTCTTTTGGTGTTCTTGGAACTATCTTCTCTCTGCGAATTCCATGCTCTGAACCGTATCTATCAAACTCTTTGCTACAATATTCACCTTCGTTGTCTGATCTAAGACACTTCAATTTCTTTCCTGTCTCAATCTCAACCAGAGATTTCCATTTCTTTAAAGTATCAAATACATCAGATTTATTCTTAATGCAATAAATCCATGTTTTTCTAGTCGCATCATCAATAAAAGTAACATAATACGAGAGCCACTGAGAGATGCTACTTAAGAAGGTCCCCATACATTTGTATGCACAAGCTCTAATTTTTCACTTTTGTTTTCTTTCCTGACTCTAAGAAATCTGACTCTCTTATGTTTTCCATAAATGCAATTCTCAGAGAAGTCCAAATCAACATTTTTCAAACCCGACAACAACTTCCTTGAGTGAAGAATCTTCATCCCCTTTTCAGTCATGTGTCCAAGCCTATGATGCCATAATGCTGCATCTACTCCTTTGGAAGTTAAAGAATTAACAGAGTTAGAAATACCATTGCATAAATACAATGTACCAATCTTTTCGCCTTTTGCTATTACCAGGGCTGCTTTGGTGACCTTCCAAGCTTTATCTATGAAAGTTGTCACACAACCTTAACCACCTAACTGCCCTATTGGAATCATATTTTTCTTTAGATCTGGAACATGCCATACCTCTTTTAGTAGCCATTGGTTTCCATTCTACTGTTTTACAAGAACCTTACCCATTCCAACAATTTTATAGGGTTTATCATCACCCAAATGAACTTGTCCAAAATATCCTTGAACATAGTCATGAAAGTATTTCTTATTAGGTGTGGCATGGAATGAGGCCCCTGGATATACCACCTAGGAATCAGTGATATTTTTGAAAGAAAGAAGCAAAGCATCTTGTAACACCTCACCTGTCACATTTGCTTCATGACTATTTTCTTGCTGTGCATCTCCTTCTTTTCCCTTTTGAGATCTACAGTCGTTTTTTAAGTGTCCTTTCTTTCCACATTTCCAGCACACTATTCCCGATCTGGACTTGGATCTGCCTTTCCTTGATTTATTGCGATATCCTGAGCTCTTTCCTCTCTTCATTTTTCTTCTGCTAGACTATGCACTCAAAGCATTACCGATGTCTCACCTGAGCTTTTCCGTCACATTTCGTCGCTAAGGATAGCGCCAACAACATCGTTAAACTTTAAAGTACTAGATCCAGAAACAGAGTTACTAATGGCCATTACCAAACCATTCCAACTTTCTGGTAATGAGCACAAGAATAACAAGGCTCTAACTTCATCATCAAAGTTTACCCCTACAAAACATAACTGACTTGTAATAGTGTTAAAATCATTTAAGTGATCTGCAACAGATCCACCTTCTCACATCTTCATATTAAATAACCGTTTCATAAGAAATACCTTGTTTGAGGCCGAGGGTTTTTCATATAATTTCTCCAATGCCTTAATCAAACCCTCTGTCATTGTTTCCTTCGAAATGTTGAAGGAAACTGATGTTGCGAGGCACAACCATACTTTTCCAAGTGCCTTTCTATCGAGAAGGTTCCATTCTTCATCTATCATACTCGTCAGCATCTTTGTTTTTATGCCCAATGGTAGGCGTAGATCTTTCTGATATAGATAATATTCCATCTACATCTTCCACAACGAGAAGTTTTGGCTGTTAAATTTCACAACCCTAAACTTACCATCTTCTGCCATTGCTCCCAATCGAACGAGGAACACTTCTTTCCTATGAGTTTCTCAGCCAAATATACCTTCGGCTCTAATACCAGTTGTTAGAAAATTATATATTACGGAGCAATGGAACACATAAAATACTGCAGAAATATAAAAAAAGAAAACACGTAAAACAAGAGAGACACAGATATATGTGGTTCACCCAGTTTGGGCTACGTCCACCCTGAACAACCAATCCTTCCTTTCTATTATCTAGCAAAATGAAGAGACACAACCTACATCATATCTGTTGTAATACCCTTTTTTTTCTCTCACAGTCTCACCTCTCTGCTCATTGCTCAGAGAATACACATATATAACACAGACTAAATACAATTCCCTCATACAAAGAGAGGGGTTGCCTTCTAGGGCAAAAAACCCTAAACTAAACATAAGTTCTACCGTAAGATCATCCGCCTAATGAACGACCCAGATTGACTAGAAATTACTATACTTTTACAAGGCAATTTTACATCTGTTTTTAGCTTCAGGGGCGCTACCCCCGAGACTCCCTGCCCGGGGGGAGGCTCCCCAAAGGTCACAGGCGCCCCCCGTTGGACCCCCCCCCTTACAGCGAATATTTATGGGCAGTGTTGCCACACCATTTTGAATTGGGGTCCAATGTGGCAATACCTTTGAATACAGAAGATAATTAGGCTCCACACCCAACAGTATTAATAAGAACCATGGTATTTCCCCATGGTATTGCATGTATGAATCCTATATAAAGGATAAATACTCCCTGCGAGGAGCATCATTTCTTATTTTGTAATCGAGCTCTGCTCTATTGGAGGTTGCCCCCTCGAAGAGGCAAGTGAACATTGCTTTCTTAATAATAAAATACTTATTGTTATTTCTCACTATTCTATGTTCTGGGTATATTTCTTCACATATTTGGTATTTTGGTATTGTCTTGTAGGTTAAGAGCATAACAAGTGGTATCAGAGCGCTTTCCGGGGCTGGTGGGATCTCCAATTTTTAGTAATTTTTTTTTTTGCTAGAGACGTGTTCTGGCATCTTTAAACCACGGGATCTGTCATTGAGCACATAAACTTGCAGATTTGGGGAGGCATGCATGCAGGAAATACAAGAGGTGGTCATGCTTGTTGGACTCCCTTGTAACCCGTGTGGGTACCCCTTCGAGTAGTAGCGCATTAGACAGAACAACGCACAGACTGTCTTCCAAGTACGCTCTAGGTATATCAGAAGCCCCCTAGCTCCCTTGAAACCTTGCCATAGATAAATCGACAGCTGTCTTGCTGCTACAATACACCGAGAACAAACTTGGAGAGATTACTCGCCCGTATGATAGGGTAGTCAGGTTGTACAGCTAAGGGTACGGTTGATCCTCCTTGGTTAGTGCCCTGAAAAATTGGGCCGAGTACTACTGTAAGACCATTATATCTATTGCAATCTATCGCACCTAACACTCCTCAAGACCATAGTTCCCTTCTCTATCTCTCGATCATGCATAATCTTTGCTGCCAGATCAGATCTTGCAAGTGGGGTTTTGCAGCAACAGCAGCAATCAGTCCCGCAGTTCAAATTTATCAGAACAACCATTCAGATCTATTAGATCCATTATATCCATAGCAGATCAACAAAAACAATCTATTCAACCATCAGATCTATCCGATCATCCATTCAGATCTCCCAAATCCATCAGATCCACCATCCAGATCTGAGTAGTTGTGTGGGTTCCTATACCTGGGCATGATTTTGGCAAGACTTTTGGCAGCAGTGACATTTCGGGGATTCGACTACTACAGTATTTCTAAGAAAGGACTAAAACTCCATTAGGAGTAAAACTCTGTTAGGAGCTTTCAAAAAGAAAAAAAGTTTGAGACCCCCGGGGGCGCTTATTGGTGACTTAGCCCATCAGAATCAGGACGACGAGCTGAGCAAGGTGGTATCATTCAATTGTTAGAGCCAAAAAATTCGAGCGGTCTCAAAATTTCCAGTACATTGGATCGGTGCATGGTAGAAACTATAGCTCAAGCTATGGCGAGTGAGAAGATGGACAAACTTGAAGCATCCTTGAAAGACATCCAAGACCAGTTGACGAAACTAACTACAACACTCTTTATTGGCAATGTGGAAGCCCTTGAGGAGGCATATATTGGCCATGAACAAAGTGAGGGTGAGTCTAGCCACTCTCTTCACCTCTGGGACACACATCAAAAATCCCGTCTGCGACCACCCAAGCTGGACATGCATAAATTTGATGGCTCTCACTCGGCATCATGGTTAGCACAAATGGAGCAATATTTCAATTTGAATTAAATCCTAGATAATGCCACTCATCTTAGTGTGGGGAACATGTACTTGGACAATGAAAGATGGCAATGGTGGCAATGGCATCAACATTTCTATGGAAGGCCCTTGACTTGGGACACATTCAAAAAAGTGCTTATGGATCAATTTGACCATGACTCTGCTTTTTTGGTTCGTCTCACTAAGCTTCGACATAATGGAACAGTGGATGAACATATTACAGCCTTTGAAGCCTTAGCTTTCCTCACTTTAGGTCGACTAGATGAGTTCTACATGGAATGTTTTATCAGTGGTCTTAAAGAGGCCATACAAGCTCACGTCCAACTACACCACCCTCGAATGTGGCTGGAGGCTTGCGAGATAGCTCGTGAAGTAGAACATGTGTTAGCGGCCCAGTCGAATCGCCCAAATTTCACCTCCAAGTGTTGCCCCCCATAGGGTCACATCACTACCCAGACACTTGAGGTTCAAAAGGTGTCACTTGCAGAAATGGCGGAAAGAAGAAAGCAAGGATTATGTTACTACTGTGATGAAAAATAATCCCCAGGGCACAAATGCAAGGATCCCAAATTTTTTCAAATTGATGCTATTGATCACAGCTCATCGAAGGAAGACCCACCATTTGAGGAACTAGAGGAGGAAGAAGAGGAGAACTAGAAGGACAATGTACCTGAAGAAAAAGTTATTTCACTGCATGCTTTGCAGGGATTTCTTCACCTCAATCTCTCAAAATCAAAGGTTTTATTAAGCATCACCTAGTAGTAGTCTTGATTGATAATGGAAGTACATAATTTTAACCATCCAAAAGTCACGGGAGCAGTGAATTGTTTTGTAAGAGCGGTTTCTAACTTCCAATTCCAAATTATTGATTGGGGGAACAATGAAATGTGAAGGCCGTTGTGAAAATTTCAAACCTCAAATGGGGGATTATCAGTTAAAGACCCGCATGTTTTTCATAGACATGGGAGGGTACGGCATTGTCCTAGGTGCTGAATGTCTTCAGACACTTGGCCCAATCACAACGGATTTCCAAGAGTTATATATGAGCTTTAAGCAGGACAACCACACACATACCCTCCGCGGACTCCAGGCGGGAGCTCCCTTTATCATTAGCTCACATTGGATGGAAAAATTGTTTAAAAAGGGCCATCATGGAGTTATAGCTCAATTTAATGCCATCCAAGCCTTCGAACCCAATTCTCTTCCAATTTATCTTGAGATGCAACAAATATTAGATAACCATCTACCAGTCTTCGACAAGCCTCATGAGCTTCCACCCTCAAGAGAGGAACATGATCATAGCATCACTTTGGTCCCAAGGGCCCAGCCACCAAATGTGTGCCCATATAGATATCCGTTCACCCAAAAGAATGAAATAGAAAAAATAATCGAGGAACTTTTCGAAGCATGTGCCATTTGTCCCAACATTAGTCCATATTCATCACTGGTGGTCATGGTGCTCAAGAAAGATGGGGAATGGTGTATGTGTCCAGACTTTAGGGCCCTCAATAAGTTGAAAATTAAAGATAAATTTCCCATCCCAATTGTTTATGATTTTCTAGATGAACTAAATGGGGCTCAATTCTTCACTAAGCTTGATCTTCGCTCAGGCTACCACCAAATTCACATGAAAGAAGTCGACATTCCAAAGACTACTTTCAGAACTCATGAAGGCCATTATGAGTTCTTGGTCATGCCATTCGGTCTTTGTAATGCCCAATCTTCTTTTCAGAGCCTTATGAACCACCTGCTCAAACAATATCTCAGAAAATTTGTCCTTGTTTTCTTCGATGACATCCTCATCTACAGTCACACTTGGGTTGCACATCTTCAGCATCTAGATCTAATCTTGCAACTACTCCGCGAGCATAAATTATTTGTTAAGATGTCCAAGTGTTCTTTTGGCATGGAAGAAGTTGAGTATTTGGGCCCCAAAAAGACCCATTCAATGCAGGATTGGCCTCAACCTAAGACCTTGAAGAGCCTGAGAGGATTTTTGGGTCTCATGGGCTACTATCACAAATTTGTCCACAATTATGGTCGCATTGTGAGGCCCCTCACTCAACTCCTCAAGAAAAATTCATTCCTCTGGAATGATGAAGCAAAACATGCCTTTACATCTCTGAAAAATGCCATGTGTTCCACTCCAGTCTTAGCACTACCCGACTTCACCAAATCTTTTTTCATTGAATGTGATGCTTCAGGTATGGGTATTGGGGTGGTCTTAATGCAGGAAGGTTGACGGTTGGCCTTCACAAGCCAACAACCAAGTGGGAATAATCTGGTACAATCTACCAATGAAAAGGAGATGAGGGCCATCTTACATGCAATAGATACTTGGCGACCTTACTTATTGGGGAGATGCTTCCAAATCTGCAAATACCATCAAAGTCTTAAATATTTCTTGGAGCAACGCCTATCCTCACCACAACAAAATAAATGGCTCACCAAAATGATGGGATATGATTATGAGATAATATACAAGAAAGGGTGTGAAAATATTGTAGCAGATGCATTATCTTGCCAATTCGAGGAGGAAAGTACCTTTCTCGCAATTTCCCTTCCCATTCCATAATGTATTGAAGAGGGTCGCAGGGAATGGTTTTCACATCCTTGGCTCTCCCAACTCATTACTCAATTGCAGGCAGATCCAAATTCCACCAAGGGTTACTCGTGGAAGGATGATATTCTTCGCTACAAGGACAGAGTCGTAATATCACCAACATCTTCCCTCAAAAGCCACATTTTGGCAGAGTTGCACTTATCCCCCATTGCAGGACATTCAGGCTTTCAGAAGACGTATGCTCGCACTCGAAGGTCATTTTTTGGACATGCATAAAAAAGGACATTCTTACTTTTGTAGCGGAATGCGACGTCTGCAGTGCCACAAAGGACACACAATCAAATCACCAGGCACATTACAACCATTGCCCATCCCGACATCAATATGGATGGAGGTTTCAATGGATTTCATTACAGGTCTTCCAAAGTCAGGAAACAAGTTAGTCATCATGGTGGTTGTAGACATACCTTCTAAGTATGGTCATTTTTGCACCCTACCCCACCCTTTTACACCGACTTTGGTTGCTCAACCTTTCATGGATTAGATCTTCAAATTGCATGGCATGCCCACTTCCATTGTGTCTGATCGTGACCTAGTCTCCACCAGTAATTTTTAGTAGGAACTCTTCAGACTACAAGGTACCCAACTAAAGCTAAGTACTTCATATCATCCATAAACTAATGGTCAAATTGAAGCAGTCAACAAATGTTTGGAAACCTACCTTAGGTGTTTCATTTTAGAAAATCAACATCTCTGGGTACAGTGGTTACCTCTAGCTGAATGGTGGTATAACACCAACTATCATGCCACTACGAAAATGACTTCATATGAAGCAGTTTATGGTCAACTCCCTCCTTCCCCTACTTCTTATATCAAGGGGTGCTCAAAGGTACAAGCAATGGATCAACTCCTACTAAACCGCACAACCATGATCGCCCATCTTAGAGAGAATCTTCATGAAGCTCAAACCACATGAACCAATAGGTAGATTAGCATTGCTCAGAACACCAAGTTCAAGAAGGGGATCAAGTATTTTTGAGGCTGCAACCATATAAGCAAACATGACTCAAAGACAAGGATTATCAGAAGCTATCTCCAAAATTCTACGGATCGTATCAAGTACTTCAGCTCATTGGAGAAGTGGCCTACAAGCTAGCTTTGCCACCCACTGCAAAAACCCAACTAGTCTTCCATGTCTCATTCCTCAAGAAAGTGATTGGGAACAATTGCATAATTCAAACCAGTCTACCTGAATTGGATGAAGAAGGGTCAATCTGGCTCCAATCTGAACAGGTCCTGGACACACGAGAAAAACACCTGCGTGGCCGCATGATCAAGGAAGTCCTTGTCAAGTGGAAAGACACCTCTCCAGAAGATGCAACCTGGGAACCAGCAACTATTCTTCAGCGTTTTTTGCAGCTTCAGCCTTGAGGAAAAGGTTATTCTTATGGGGGAGGGAATGTTAGGGTAACACCCTAACCCCCTTATCTATTTAATAGGATCGAGTCATAGTTATAGTTAAGTAAAGAGTTAATAAAGCCCATATTAATAATTGTATGTGGTTAACCCGCATTTTATGACGGGACCACAGTTAGTTGCAAATGGGCCATGGTATTAGATAGTTGGTATTAATAAGAACCATGGCATTTCCCCATGGTATTGCATGTGTGAATCCTATATCAAGGATAGAGACTCCCTACAAGGAGCATCATGTCTTATTTTGTAATCGAGCTCTGCTCTATTGGAAGTTGTCCCCTAGAAGAGGCAAGTGAACATTGGTTTCTGAATAATAAAATACTTGTTATTTCTCACTGTTCTATGTTCTCGGTATATTTCTTCACATATTTGGTGTTATGGTATCGTCTTCTAGGTTAAGAGCATAAGATATTCTCAGTTCCAATGTCATCTTCAGTAATGACAACATATTCTTCATTGTTAGTTTCAACTTCATCGTCTTCAAAAGTAACTTGTCTACCCTTGCTAGATTTATCCACTAGAGGCCTTTTTTTTTATCCCTTGAATGTAGTTTTGTAGCATCATCAATTACTACATTTTTCTTGTTTTCCATATCTTCTTCTAACACTGAGTAGAAACTGTTGACAACTTTCATAATATCATGCTCTATGAAATGAATGCCTCCCAACCTAATTGAACAACCTTCAATAAAATTTTGCCAAACAAAATATCATATGTCAATAGAAACAAAGTTAAAAAAATATATTGAGATAGTTACAAGAACGCAAAATACAAATATAAATAAAAATACTTATGATATTTTGTTTCATCTCATTTATGATTTGTTCACACAATTTTGTAGATACCTCTCTCGTGTCATACAATGAATATGATAACTGGTATTTAATCCTTTCATGTGACTTGGGCAGTTTTGTAAGTATGTAAGCAAATTCAGTCTTCGGTACCAAACACATGTCTATTACTCTTCCCATCACTTCATAAATTCCATTATCACTCAATATATCAATATATAGATATATATTCAAATTTTGGCTTTCTCCTTCTTTCACATACCAGATTCTTGATGGAAGTTTCACTTCTTTTGAATTCTTCCAGTATGAAATCATCTTCTTATCATTTAGGCACTTGAAATATTTGTAGCCATCAGCTCAGGTGGAGTTCGTTCACCAATGTTTTTTGAAGATCCAACTTTAAGACTCTTTGGCCTAGAAAGATTCACAAAAATATTCTTTGATGTCATTTTCCTAAGAAAATGAAACACATAAATCAGTAAATAATGAAAACATATTAACTTTGATCATCATTTACATCAGTTAAACTTTTTAATATACCACCCTACTGTAATGATACCAGGAATACACAAACTAATAAAATGACTATACCATATATCATGCACTACCCCCTCCACCCGCGGCACCCCAGCAGTTCGATCGCCTACGAGGCGGTGCGCGGGCCCTCCGCACCACAGCCCACCCCCTAGCACCACCTCGGCGGCCCGTCTGCTTGCGGGGTAGCAGGCCGATTCTCATAATTTCTCCGCCACCCTACGGGCGAGTGGGACGTTGGGGTGGTTAGGGGGTGGTGGGGTGTGGGGTTGGGCCACCCTGCAGTGGGCATGCCACCGGGCTGGCGCTGGATGGGGCTACCACATCCCACCCTTCATGCCACCTCGGTGGCTCAACCATCACCCCTCGCGCAAGCGGGCCACTGGGATGGCACGGTGGGGGGGCTGCAGCAAGCCCCCCCCAGTGCTCCACTCTGGCGGCCCGCCTGCTCGTGGGGTGGTGGGGTGATTAACACAGTCACCCCGTCACCCCACGGGCATGTGAGCCATCGAGGTGGCATAGGAGTAGGCCAGCCTTCACCCGCGCAACCTCGGCGGCTCGCCCGCCCGCGGGGTGGTGGGGAAATTCGCGGCTACCTCCCCCCGTGCCACCCTGGTGGCCTGCCCGCCCACGGGTGGCGGGTGGGCCATGGGGTGGTGAGGGGAGAGGCTGCAACAACCTCCCCCTGCGGCAGCCCGATGGCCCACCCACCCGCAGGGTGGCAGGGTGTTTCTCAAAATCACCCTAACACCTTGTGGGTGGGCGAGCCAGCCATGCTAATCGGCCCTAACCTATGGGCTTGTTTGGCTTCCATGAGCATTACCGAACCCATTTGGCCGTCGTGAACTTTACCGGGCCCACCATGCTTACAATGGATGTAGTGGGTAAATTTCACTTGTAAAAAGTTTTAATTTAAACTAAAAATTATACTTCATTAAACTTATTTAATATTAACATTAGCAAAGAAAAAGAAATTATTGACTTTTCGATTGTGAAAATTCTTCGTTGAATATGCTGTTGATAGCAATGTAGCTACTCCATAAATTCACTCCAAGTCTTTCAATGAACCTTGGATTAATAGTAATAATTGAATTTATTATATAGGTGAAATTACCAAGATGTTTTACCGTACGGTTAATGTAGGATTAATTTGTTTTAGAAGGTATTATAAAAATTAAAAAAAAACATTCAATTGTTTAGTAAATATTATATACGTTAACTATTAAAATAATTTAGGTTAAAGTTGTAGTTTACAATTTTAACTTTAAAGATTTATTTCATAAAAAAATTTAGTTTACATTTTCCAATCAATTGTAAAATAAAATAGTGAAGGAAAATAAATCTAACAAACTTTTTGGAGTAAAATATTTTAGCAAAACTTTTTGGAGAGAAAATTTTTGGAGGGAAAATTTCATCCTCTAAGCTATATAATATCTTTAGGAGACTCTGCATTTGTATCATTCAACCTCTTCTATTTGAAAGGGATGGATTGTCCTGATAGTGAATTTTTGATTTGTACATCATCAACATCTTCATCGTGTAACAACTCTATTCATTTTCATGAATATAGGAGGAATTCTTCCACTATGAATAGAAATTCAATTCTTCTACTTAGTCCCAATCCTAAGGACTATGAGAGAACCACTGATGAAAGAGGGGATGGAGAATTTCAAATAAATAAAGAGTCATAGGTTCAACTTAGTCCTAATTCTAAGGACTATGAGAGCAGCAGTGATGAAGAGAATGACAAAAAATTTCAAAAGAATGGAGTGTCACAGTGTCCACTTAGTCCTAATCCTATGGACATTGAGAGCAACAGTGATGAAGATCATGATGTTGAATTACAAAAGAATGGAGTGTCACAGTGTCCACTTACTCCTAATTCTAAGGACTATGAAAGCAACAGTGATGAAGAGCGTGATAATGAAGTTCAAAACAATGGAGTGTCACAGTGTCCACTTAGTACTAATCCTAAGGACTATGAGAGCAGTAGTGCTAAAGAGCATGATGATGAATTTCAAAAGAATGGAGTTTCACGATGTCCACTTAGTCCTAGTTCTAAGGACTATGAGAGTAGCAGTGATGAAGATTGTGATGATGAATTTCAAAAGAATGGAGTGTCACGTTGTCCACTTAGTCCTAATTTTAAGGACTATTAGAGCAACAGTGATGAAGAACGGGATGATGAATTTCAAACGAATGGGTTGTCACAGTGTCCTCTTAGTCCTAATTCTAAGGACTATGAGAGCAACAGTGATGAAGAGCGTAATGATGAATTTCAAAAGAATGGACTGTCACAGTGTCCTCTTAGTCCTAATTTTAAGGACTATGAGAGCAGTAGTGATGAAAAGCGTGATGATGAATTTCAAAAGAATGGAGTGTCATGGTGTTCTCTTAGTCCTAATTCTATGGACTATGATAGCATCAGTGATGAAGGACAGGATGATGCACTTAGTCCTAATTCTAATTAGTATAAAGGTTGTAGTGGCAAAGGATAAGATGTAGCATTTTCAGTAAGTAAACAGTCATATTTTCGATGTACTCCTAATTCTATGGACTATGAGAGAAACACTGACAATGCACATGAGGAAGAATATCTAATAAACATCGAGTCAAATTTTCCATTCAATCATAATTCTAAGGACTATGACAGTAGCACTAAAGAAGGGGAAGATGAAGAATATCCTCCAAGTCTGTATTTGAAAAGCACAACTAATCAGAATGTGGATAAAATTCTTCTTAATGATGATGAAAATCCTTATACAAATTATGATCCAATGATGGAGATGTTGCCAAGAAATATTGTATCGAGGAGTAGGAGCAGACCTTTTCATATCAATGCGAGATGTTCTAGTTATACAAGGGGTAGAGCAGAATATCTAATGATAAGAAGTCCTATCAGCGCTCTCATTTCAAGTGAATGTTTTCAAAAAGATTGCATGAAACATATGGATTTCAAATTTGCATTAGAGAGAAGGAAGAGATATTTGTCAATGAATAAAAGCATGTGAAATTCATATTTAGTTGGGTGCATGCAATCTACATTGTCAGGTTATGATTATCATATTGGGACTTTATTTATCTATAGAAATGCTTTCAAGATGTTTCATTCGATTGGGAATTTTCGTCTCTTGAGAATTCAAGAAAATTTGGAAAAGGATCCCACATTTTATTCATAAGTATGTCATAAAAGACAGTTTGGGCCATTATCAAGTACTACAATGTCATGGATGAAAGATTTCTTTTCAAAGCATGGGGAGTGTATGTCAAATAGAGAGACAATACATATTCTAGATAATTTTTCAAGACGAGAAATCTACAACTTATACAAACAATATGCAGAAGGTGCTGAGGGACATGACCAGTTTATTACGTATCAATATTTTGTGAAGGTATGGAAGAAAGAATTCAACAATGTCTGTATTCCTAAGAAGAAAAGGATGGGGATTTGCAGTACATGTGCTTCTCTTAAATGTGAAGGGTCAAAAAGAGGTAAGCATTCATAACTTTAACTTTTAAAATTTTACGGTCATCGACTATGAAAACATATTTCTTAATGGTTTTCTTTTATGTCGTGTAGATTCAATTGTCAAATAACTTCATGAGCATTGCAAACAACAAAAAAATGAAAGGAAAAAGTTGTACAAGCATCGAAAGGAGTGTTATGATAATCCAAATAAATATTTGGGTTTGATAATTGATGGTATGGAGCAGAAGAAAACACTTTTACCACATTTTGTTCGCACACCCGAAAACTTACAGGAGGAAAATTTTATTCAGTATCACTTGGTTGTTTGTATGGTTTTCAATGGGAAAATGTTGCCAAGGGTCTACTTCACAACTCCAAATATTCATAATGATGCAAGTATGACCATAACCATAATTCATGATGTGCTTTCTCATTGGTCTAGTAATCTTCCTGAAGTTTTGTATCTACAATTGGACAACACTTGCCATGAAAAAAAAAATCAGGTTGTTTTTGGATATCTAAACATGCTTGTTGACTTGAGAATTTTTCAAAAGGTAAAGGTTGGTTTCCTTCTTGTTGGGCACACTCATGACCATATTGATCAGATGTTCAGCGATCTTTCAGTCACATTGAGGAGGAAGGAAGTTGGGAGCTTGCCATCATTAATTGAATGTATTAAGAAAGCATACATGCCAAAGCCTACTTTTGATGTGTTGGAAGAAATTGTTGACATGTGAAGGTTTATTTTGGGGTCACATGGTGAGAGGAAATGCATTGAACAACTTAATGACATTAACTTCCAACATCAATTTCGTATCAAAAAAATTGATGGGAAAACACTAATATGGGGCAAGAAGTATTCAACTACTGCAGAATGGGCACCATCATCATGTTTGGAATTTTTGAAGTTCATTCCAGATCAACCAATATTTGCATCAAAAATATTGTTATTACAATTAGTTGGTGAAGTTCATAATGCACGCAAACAAAACATAGATATAAGAAGAAATTAAAAAATGTATTAGATATAAGTAAGAGTACTTTGATATAGCTGATTCAGTTTGGTGGGAGTCATTTTTAAAAAATCAAAGTGATATCATTTCAACAACAAAAAATGAAGATATACCTTTGAAAAATCCATTTATTTGTCCACATAATGTGTCGAATGAACATGAGGAAATAAACATTGTTGAACAACAACAATCTCAAGATATTATTAATTCTTCATAGGTAGAGGAAAGAGAGATGTATATTGGTTTTGTAAGATCTCTTGCACAACGTGAAGCCATGGAAGACCTTTATAGGGGTTCAGTACAGTATATTAAGGAGGGTTGCATGATCGTAGTGCTAGCAGATGGAGATCCAAATTGCTATCCATTTTGGGTTGCTAAAGTTGTAAATGTCTTTACATAAAATGAGGATGTTACAGGTGTTGAAGCACATTGGTATGCCACAAATACACACCCATTCAATGGTGTGTATAAGATAGAGATGGTAGTTCACAAAAAAAATAGTAGAAAGAGAAAGAGAAAGGGTACAAATATAAATTGCCGCTGCACAAACATATTAAAATTGGAGGATGTTGACATACTTGTTTATGACTTCAATTTAACAAAGAGAGGAACTCTTTGCTTCAAGATGATATAGATTTTGAAAAGGTTGTTACCAGAAAGAAAAGTGTTGAGATGGGAGTCTACCAAAACCAGTCGTAGATCTAGAAGAATTTTGAAACCTGAAATGATGGGCATGCATGTGGACTCAGATGGGGTACTAGTTGATGAAGGAGAAGAATACAGAACATATTTGTCAGCATCCAGTCACTCATCTGAAGATGTGAATTCTGATGGTGTGTGAGAAAATATGAGTGATTTTGAATAATTGTTTAAGATAGTTTATATAACTAATGTTTGCACCGTATCTTGAAATAAAATTTTTGATTTCCATATGGTGTTAAATGAGAAGTTATGAGTCATTTTTATGTTGTTGGATTATATGTCTTAATTATGATAATTTTTATTTTTCATAATATCTACAGTGCAACATTAAATTAGAGATATAATGTATGTTTCATTCAATATACAAATAATGACTTTTGAATTCATTTACTCATGTAATTTTTTCATAATGTCGTGGTTTTTTAATTTTATGGTTGAAAAAATTCCAATTTCTTTTGTATCTAGCATGTTATGGTTGAGAATATGTTGAATTTATACTTAGGAAAGAAAAATGTTATTCTACCAAAATCATTAGTGTGTTTTCTTCCTCATAAACAACTTTTTTTGGCACATAAAAATTCAGTTTTACTAGCATTTTTTAAAAATGTTGAAAATTGACTCTAAAAAAAAATCATCGTTCCAGTATCATCACTTTTTTATTTTGAAGGTGGTTTTAGCATGAAAATTTCATTTTCAATGGCATTTTTAAAACATGTTCAAAATTGACACTAAAAAAAAACTATCGTTCCAGTATACACACTTTTCGTTTTTAGCACTATTTTTGATGTTTTTCGGGTTTTTTTGCCTAGAGTTCCCGTTCTGAGTTCATAGTTACCATTTCAAAGTTTACATTGTTATGCATGACTTATTTATATAGACACATCTATATATGGAAACATACATACACAAAATATGACTTCCATATATTCACAACTTTTGTATATGCACATAGAAGTGGAAGCATGCATATACAAAAGATGATTTCCATATATGTGTGCATATACAGAGGTTGCACAAATATGCAAACCATCTTCCGTGTATGCACTCTTCCACATATATATGTGCATATATAGGATACACACATATATGGAAGCCATATTTTGTATATTCATACTTCAATATCTATGTGCATATATAAAAGTTATGCATATATGGAGGTCATCTTCCATATATACACACTTCCGTACATATGTACATATACAAAAGTCACACATATAAAGAAGTCATCTTTTGTATATGTGAAAATTTTGTACACACACACACACATATATATATCAAATAATTCATATACGGAAGATAGTTTCCATATATGCACAACCTCAACATGTATCTTATGTATACTTGCATCTTCTATAACATAGATATGAAAGTGTGCATATACAGAAGTCATATTCCGTATATGAACTCTTCTATGTGTGTGTGTGTCTGTGAGAATATACAAAATATGGAAATATATAGAACTCATATTTTGTATATGCACATAGATATGGAAGTGTGCATATATGGAAGATGACTTCCATATCTATGTGCATATATAGAAGATGTGCATATATGGAAGTAATCTTCTATATATGCATGCTTCCATATCTATGTGCATATATAGAGGTTGTGCATATATGGAGGGAATTTTTTATATTTGCACACTTCCATGCATATGTGCATATAAAGAAGCCACACATATAAGAAATCCATACTCCATATATGTGCATATTTTGTATATGCACATATATATGGAAGCATGCATATAAGAAAGATAACTTTCATATATGCGCAAATTCAGTATATGACTTTTTTATATGTACATCTTCTATAATATAGATCTATAAGTATGCACGTATGGAAGATGATTTCCATATCTATGTGTATATATAGAAGTTATAACGATATGGAGGTCATCTTCCGTATATGCACAATTTCATATATGTGTGAAATTATAGAAGTTGCATAGATACAAAAGTCATATTCTATTTATATTTGATTTCAATATATATTGTGGATACAGAAGAGGACTTTTTTTATATGTGCATCTTCTCTATATACACACATATATATGGAAGCGTGCATATATGGAAGATATTTTCTGTATATTCATGACTTTTGCATATGCACAACTTCTATACATGCACATAGATATGGAAGCA
>APFE031679597.1:397774-407871 GCA_000404065.3 Pinus taeda
TTATCATACAAGTGAAAATTATCTCATAATTACACAAAGCCTTAGCTCATAATCTATCCAGCTTTGAGTACAATCCCTCAACACTTCTCACAGACTGAATAGGCACAACATATGACTATCCTTAGTACTCCAAGCCTCCTATTTCCTTGTAGTTTGTCTTGTGGTCCAATGCTACCACTTGTGTGAATTATGGCCTCATATAACTCACTGAACTCTAAAATAACTGTGAAATCCTTAGGAAATGAATTCCTTTCGCATGGAAGAGATAATCACAATGGAATATTCCTGCAACTGATAGTACATTGTCCCTCCATCTAATCTCAACTGGGTCTCTCACGAAACTGACATGCATGAGTTATTTATGAGAGAATATTCAGTTATCTGAAGTGTAGTAGTTACATGCATGCATGCATTGACTAACTTAACTCACAATCAATTCCTCCAACTGTTGGAACTCATCTAACTAGACTTAACTTAGTTAACTGAGCTAAATATTTACAACTCATCCTTATCTCTTTAACTAAGGGATAAATTCCTTAATCAAAGGAATAACTGTTGCATGTCCTCACATAGACTTCATGTTTGATTTTCCTCAACTAATTATCTCAAGATGAATTAATTAATTATTTTACAAATAGTTGCTAAGATCAAATTTGAATTTTAATTCACAATTTTAGTTCAGGGACTAACAAAAATTGGAATGTATCTCGAAATTCTATTTATGGCAGTGCTATTTTTAGCACTTCTGTATTTTGCATTTCTTGTTTCTATTTTCAACACAGGTGTCTGGGAGTGAGGACAAGGCTACGAAAATGCATAAGGAAAGTTTCAAGTTGGGATGTGGGCTTCGGGCACTATTGGTGAAAATTGCGCAGAAGTCACTCAGTGGTTGAGATGTGCAGCCTGGATCAAGTGACTATCCACAGGATATGGCTTGGCTAGAGGACATATATGCACAACTTCTGGAGGGAATCAGTACGGGCTGCAGGGACGCTTGGCAGCAAAAATTGTGTGGTTCCTCGGGGAGCTGGCAGTAGGTTGTGGGGAGGATAGAGACAAAACTGCATAGTTACTGGGAGGCTAACCTATTGAACACATCTATGTAGTTTCTAAGATGAGGAAGCTGCTGGGATGCAAAGGGGTTTGCTCATGAAGTCTGTGCAGTTTTCTGGGTGAGCAATCGACCGACTGATTAGGTGGTTGGTTGGGAAAGCTGTGAAATTTTCAAAGGGAGAGAGGTACATAAATTGGGTGTTTGTCCAGCCTGTCTATGTAGTTTCCTCAACTTTTGCGCAATTTTTTAGGGGAGTGAGTCTCGGGGTAACTCTCCGGTTGAACTCTCTGGTTGACCAACTGGAGGGTTGGTTTATGTGCTTGTGGTCAACGTAGATTAAAATGGATTGCAAGGAACTTCTGCTTTGTTTTGGGTGATAGTCAGTCGAGTCAATTCTAGTTTTGCGTAGTGCAGACTGCCCGGGAGGTAGCCTTAAGCTTTGCAAAATTCTACGCAGCAGTACATAATCCCTGAGAGATGAAAGTGTGTAATTCAGCTCAACATATTTCTGACTATTGGAGGATGGTCTGGTCAACAAAACTTCAAAAACATGACCATGTGTGTGAACAAGTTCGACATCGTGCATGCATGACCTCACGAACACACACTCAGCATGACTTGACGACAAGACACCTCAAACCAACAAGACAACATAGACTCAGTGCGATTGACCCATGGTGTGAGAAACAAGCATGACACTTGGGATAGATCATTGAATGACCATGACGACGCATGCATGATAATTAATGCAACTTTGTGTGTGAGTTCGACGAATGTTTACATAGCGGACACAAACTGGACACACGAAGGTGAACCTTATGTATGGCCAAAACATGACCTCAAGCATGACATTGAGACCAAGATGAAAAAAAATGTCATTTGAACGGTCGATTGAGGAGGGTGAAAAGACTCAACGCGAGCGCATGGGATGGGCCCAAGTGCTTGCAAACATCAAGGAAAATCCCAAGGAAGGCTCCAAAATTGGATGCATGCCAAAATTTTAGAGGGTGTTGTGGTTGCTACAACACTAAGGACTAATACAAGACATGACACAAAGTAACCATTAAATTCCATGATACAAAGTAACCCACCATCATGCATTTTTCTTGCAACATATCACCCACAAAAAGAATTGACTAATAAAAAAATTGTTAAGTCATCTTCTTTAATAAGCCCAATACACATCTAGTTTTATCCTCGTGACATCGTTGGTGCACTCCAACATGAAGAAAGACCAAAACCTAATGTCTAGCATGATTGGGTGGTTCATTGCACAAGTCATGACACAATTTTCTTACATGACAAAGTATAGGGGGATAAGTTCTTGTTAGTTAGAGGCAAATATAAGCATGTAAACACAAGACAAATAAATAAACAAGCTTATCCTTGAATACAAAATTTCTATTATGTAATGCCCTCCTCCCACATTTACCCAAGCTAACCATTCCACCAGAATAAAGATATTATGAAGAGCTACTATGATATGATTCAACTCCCTAAGTGTAGTTAAGGAAGTGGAATTGACTAACCAACACTTTACAGACCTCCCTCAGGTGCTATAGGAACCCCAGGAGCTAATCCGCCACTCCTGGTGCCTAACCCGTTAGTTAACCTAGCCTTTCAATGAATTAAACTCTTAGTCACTCCCATAACAAGGCATGCATGTGACTAGAACCCTACAGTCACTCCCAGAATGCCTACAAGGGGGAGACTGCAGTCTTTTTTTACGAGTTTTGTGCCAGAGACTACGAGATTTAAGCCACTTGTTCAAAGCTAGTCTCCAGACCTTTACCTGGAACTTGATGAGACTTTCTAAGACAATGAATGACCCCAAGACAAAGCCTCTAACACTAAGCCCAACCATGATAGTCATTTCATCAAACATGTCACAAATATGCATTTTACAGGTCACAATAACATAATAATAAAATCAAATTGAGAATTTATTGCTCCATTTTTCAGCACTCCCTCTCATCAAGAAAGAGATTACGAGCCACCCCTATTCTGCACATGTGGAACTTTAAATTCCCTCTTGACAAAGATTTTTTCAAAATTTCAGCATCTTGTTCCTCTCACGGAATGTAGTGTAGAAACATTATCTACCTCTACACACAGTCCAGAGAAAATGGAGGCATATGAGGAGGAATAGAGAAAATGGAAAACCCATGGTCAAAGCCTTTTGAGTCCAATCAGGATTAGAGAAAAATAATGAATAAATGAGGGTGGTTGAATTATAGGAATCAAGGCACATAGACATTTATTTGAAATTGTGGGAGGTGAAAGGGTTCATACAACATAAAAAAAACATAATGTTCGACATTGAATAATGGGGAGAATTATTGAAAATTCCAAGGGAGAATTCCTTGTTAGTTTATAGTGATTTTTTCATCAGAGGTCAAAGTTTTGAAAGAGGTTATACAAAACCAATTCCAAAGTTGTCAATATGTTATTGGGAAGTTTGTCAGAATCAAAATTTGTCAAAGTCATGTAGCTCAAGACAACCAAAGAGATATGGGACAAAATCATTCAAAGCTACGAAGGAGACTCTCAGGTAGAATGTGCTAAGCTTCAAACTCTTAGAATTCAGTATGAAACTCTTAAGATGCATAGTGATGAGAGTGTTGCTAGTTACTTTTTACGTATAGATGATATTGTTATTTGCATGAAGAATCTGGGTGAATAAATAAAGGAAGCTACTTTAGTTGAGAAAATTTTGAGATCTTTGTCTTTTAAATTTGAGTCAAAAGTGTTTTCCATAGAAAAAAATAGGATCTTCAAACTATTACTATGACTTAACTCCATGGAATCCTAGCTACCTATGAAATGAGAAAATGAGGTCCATTAGATATGAGAGAAAACACTTTTAAAGCGTCAGCAAAGGGAAAAGAAAAGGAAGAGTACAATGAATCAGAACACATTTAAGAAGAAGAAGATGAGGTAAATGTTGTCAAGAAGCTTCAACATTGCTTTAGAAGATGTAGAGGTAAGCTACCTTTCACATGCTTTTCTTGTGGTAGAGTCGGCCATTATGCTTCCAAATGTATTCATAAAAATAGATATGAAAAAGGAAAAGAATATGAAAAAGGAAATGGAAAGCAGGTTATGAATAGAAGGAGTTACTATACGCATGAAGATAGTGATGGCTTATCAAATAGTGATGAAGATGAAACTGAACAAGATTATAGACTACCCATGTCTTATGACAATGATGATTTTTTGGATGCCTTAGAAGAGGAATACTTTCTTGAACAAATCACTAAACCCAAAATATGTTTAGAAGAAAAGAATATGATCATAAATATGTTGACACACAAACTCACTGAAAGAGAAAAATATAATGAAAATCTATAATGTAAAATTGTGGGTCTAAGAAAAGAACTTCAGAAGACAAAATCTCTTAATATTAGATTTACTAAAGGATCTGAAACTTTAAATGAAATCATAAAAGTTCAGTGTTCTCCTCTGATAAAGACAAGTCTTGGATATACTAAATAATCATCTTAATCACAAAAGCTGTCAGCCTCCACCAAAAACTATCTTGATGCAGCAAAGACCGGTGAACAATATGTCAATCATTAGAAAAGGCCTAAAATTACTCATCATGTAAATCATAGCCAATTTAATCCAAGGATGAATATCAGTAGAAGCTTCAACCAACATGTAAACAATGCCAAAATATTTTGTGATCAAAAAACTTTCTTTAATGGGCAATGCTTTTCATGTCATAACTTTGGGCATAATGCTGCTCAATGTGTTGCTTACAAAACCATCATGACTAGAGAAGCATGAAATCAAGGCAGTATAATAGGAATGAAGAAAATTTCCTATAATAACATTTCTCCTCTCGAAAATTAAGAAGAAAGTTTGATTTTTAACAACTTTGGTCATGAAGAATCTGAATGAAGGAGAAAATTTCAGCCATCACTTCAAAAGGAGCAAACATCATTAAATCCCAAGATATGGAGAAAGAAGGAATCTCAAACAAAAAGATGTGGCATAGCTCTGTATGTAGAAGGAAAAGAAAATCAGTGGTACATTGACAATGGATGCTCCAAACACATGATAGGTGATACATGTTAGGATATTCCGACACATAGGAAATAGTTAAGTATAACTTGGTCTAGTGTAGAGTTAGGTAAAATCTGTTTCTTTACTATGTACATTTGTAACTTACAATCCAACTGTCACAATATGTTCTAGACATGAAGTGATCCAACCGTTCATTCTCTCCTTAGTATTACCGACACTTGATCCATGGCTTAACACCCGATTGGTCCATGATCTCTATTTAAAGAGCATGGAGGGTCATTTGTAGGGTGACCGTTCATGAGAGAAACTTATGTAAATTTTCTTTCTTTAATTAATGAATTTTCTGAAGTGGTCTTGTTGGCTCAGGTCATGGATTGTTTCCCTCTTTGAGGGTTTTAACCATGTTAAGAATATTGGTGTAATTATTTGTGATCTATTTGTGAGCGGTGTCCTTTGGTGTTCTATTTGAGGAAGTTACCCTATAAATTTCTACATGGTATTAGAGTAGGTTATGTCTTCACTCTTGGTTTTGGAATTATTACATGGGCTTGCAAGAAACAAAGTTCCATTTCTATTTCTTCAACCAATGTGGAGTATCATGGCGCCATAGAAGCTAGTAAGGAAGTCTTGTGGCTTCATCAGATCCTGTCAGAGTTTGTCTTTCAGCAGCAGCATCCGACTACACATTGGTGTGATAATCAAAGTGCCATTCAACTATGCAGAGATCCAATCCAACTTTAGTGAAACAAACACATTGAACTTCACATGCACTTCATCAGAAAGCTCATTCATGACCATTTTCTTGAAGTGGAATATTGTTCAATCGATGATCAAGTTACAGACATCTTTACAAAGGCTCTCATAGAGGTGAAGTTTACTAAACTTCAATTTATGGTTGGTGTTCAGGAAGTTGTCACTAAGGGGGGATAGGCTCTAATGCCTCCTTCCTTCTCCTATTGTGTCATATTTGTACATCCTTCAATCCTATCCCAACTTGTTCTTAAGGGGGGATGTTGGGATATTCCGACACATAGGAAACAGTTAAGCATAACTTGGTCTAGGGTAGAGTTAGGTGAAGTGTGTTTCTTTACTCTATACATTTGTAACTTACAATTCAAAAATCACGATATGTTTTACACATGAAGTGATCCAATGTTTCATTCTCTCCTCGGTATTACTGACACTTGATCTGTGGCTTAACACCCGATTGTTCCATGATCTCTATTTAAAGAGCATGGAGGGTCATTTGTAGGTTGGCTGTTCATGAGAGAATATTATGTAAATTTTATTTCTATTATTAATAAATTTCCTGAAGTGGTCGCATTGGTTCAGGTTGTGGACTGTTTCCCTCTATGAGGTTTTTAACCATGTCAAGAATATTGGTGTATTGATCTATGATCTTAATATAAGCGATGTCCTTTGGTGTTATATATGAGGAAATTACGTTGTAAATTCCTACAATAAAGAGAAAATTCATTCATATAATGCTGTAGAAAAGGAAAATAATGTCTCATTTGGAAATAACACTCCAACTGTCATTAAAGGTAAAGGTTCTATCTTCTTAAAAGAAGAGGTTAAAGCTAGAAATGTCATGTATGTACATGGTTTAAAGCATAACCTGTTGAGTGTCAGTCAAATGTGCAATCAAGGAAATGAAGTTGTGTTTCAATTAAATAGATGTGTGGTTTGTGAGCTTGATATAGGAAATACCGTGATCAAAGGAACAAGAACTCCAAACAACTTATACATACTCAAAGGAGGACAACAACAATGTTATCTAAGAAAATAAGATAGAAACTGGCTATGGCATAGAATATTGGGACATCTAAGCTTTTCTCAAATAAGAAAAGAATGCAGGCTCAAGGCAGTTTGTGATCTTCCAAATATCAACATCCTAGAAAATACCATATGCAAACCATGTGAAGTCAGTAAGAAAACCAAAGTTCACTTCAATGAAAAGGAAGGATCAAGAAGTAAGGCTCTTGAACTAATCCATATTGATTTATGTGGAACAACAAGGAAAAAGTCACCTTGTGGACAAGAGTACATTATTTTATTTATTGATGATTTTTCCAGGATGTGTTGGATAGGACTACTAAAGCATAAAGATGAATCATTTGAAAAATTTGAAGGCTTCAAAGCTTGAGTATAAAATGAATCAGATCAAAAAATCAATGTCTTAGATCTGATCGAGGGGGAGAATTCATATTCGATTAATTCTTTGACTTTCGTGAACAACATGGAATAAAAAGGAAATTCTCCATCACAAGAACTCCTCAGAAAATGGCATGGTGGAAAGAATGAGTAGAAAAATTCAACAAATGGATCAAGTGATGCTTGATGAATTTGGAACTCCTGCAACCTTATGGGGTGATGCTTCATATTTTTGCTGTGACTATTCTCAACAAAGTGAATGTTTTGGTAAATAGAAATCAAACTCCATATGAACTTTGGTATGGTAAGCCTCCTACTGTAGAACACTTCAGAGTTTTTCGAAGAAAATGTTTCATTAAAAGGACTTACGAAAAAATTGGTAAGTTTGAACCCAGAGAAGACAGAGGAATTCTTCTTGGTTATTCATCCAGAACTAAAGCATACAAATGTTATAACGAAAGACTTCAGAAAATTGTTGAAAGCATTGATGTTGTAATTAATGAAGCATGCAGAAATCTGGAACAAATGAAATCAACAGAGGAATATGACAATGAGGAAGATGGGGAATTATTTCCTGCATTAAATAAAAATGATATAGAAGAAGAAACCAATGAAGAACCAGAAGAACATAAAACAGACAGGGAAAAGACTCCATCCAGGTATGTTAAGAAGAATCATCCAGAATCTCAAATTCTAGGAGAAAAAGGGTCTGGAGTACAGACAAGAAGAACTCTTATAAGGACCTCAACTTATCTAGCATTCCTATCCTCCACAAAACCTCAGAATGTAAATGAATCCTACAAAGATGAATGTTGGGTCAAGGCCATGGATAAAGAACTTGACCAAATTGAAGAGAATGATACTTGGGAATTAGTTCCTATACCTCATGATAAAAATGTTATAGGAACAAGATGGATATTTAAGAAAAATCTGAATGAAAATGGAGAAGTTATTAGAAATAAGGCAAGACTTATTTATAAAGGTTATGCTCTATAAGAAGGTATAGATTTTTAGGAAAACTTTTCACCTGCTGCCATACTTGAAGCCATAAGGATGTTTCTTTCTCTTTCTAGTTTTAAAAAATTAATAGTATATCAAATGTACGTATTTAAATTATCTTTTCTTAATGGAGATATAAAAGAAGAAGTTTATATTGAACAACAAGAAGGATTCATTATTGGAAATGATGTAAAACTCATATGCAAGCTCAAAAAGGCTCTCTATAGTCTGAAACAGGCTCCAAGGGCTTGGTATTTCCACCTTGACAAATATCTACAACAACAGGGTTTCACAAAAGGTTATGAAGATATCATTTTATACACAAAGATTGAAAATGAAAAACTGCTAATTATTCTTGTTTATGTTGATGATATCATCTTTGGTAGCAATGAAGAATCCATGAGTAGAATTTTTCTTCAGTAATGCAACAAGAAATTGAAATTTCCTTACTTGGTGAACTTACTTATTTTCTTGGTATACAAGTACAAGAAACAAAAGATGGTATTTTCCTTTCAAAAACAAAATATCTCAAGGAGATCTTGAAGAAGTACGGAATGGAAGATTCTAAACCAATATGTACTCCAATGCTAACAGGATGCCTCAGTTTTAACGACGAATCACCAGGAGTAAACCAACCAACATACAAAGCTATGATTAGAAGTCTTCTCTATCTAACAGGTATGAGACCTGATATCATGCATGTAGTAGGAATTGTTGGAAGGTTCCAAGCAAATCCAAAGGAATCATATCTTCTGGTAGTTAAAATAATTCTCAAATATCTTCAAGGAACTCAAGACTTTGGACAATGGTATGCTAAATATACAGATCTGACTCTTCATGTATATACGGATGCAGATTGGGTAGGAAATGTCAATAATCAAAGGAGTAGTACTGGAGGTGTATTCTATATGGGTTCATGGCTAGTGTCTTGATTCAGTAGGAAACAATGTTTGGTTGCCTTATCTAACGTTGAAGTAGAATATGTGGTTGTTTCATTTTTCTGCATACAACTACTTTGGATGATACAAACATTGCAAGACATTCAAATCACATGTACTCCACCCATTTCCATTCTATGTGATAATACAAGTGCCATCAGTATTCCAAAAAATATTATCATGCACTCCAAGACCAAGCACATACCTATTAGGTACCATTTTCTATGAGAACAAGTGCTTGAACAAAAGTTCCCTCCAAAGAATAGGTTGCTAATATATTCACCAAACCACTTCCAAGAGAAAATTTTGAAGACAAAAACTGGGAGTAGTTACTGCATCATCTTGCTGTTAAATCCAGTTTTCAGAGGAAGGTTATTATACGCGGGTTTCTATAGCTGAAGGAGTGTATATGCTTTTATGACAAAAAACCAGTTGCCCAGATTCTCATATGGGTGCTCTGTTTGATATTGATGATTACAATCTGACGATATGCTTTGTTCATTGATTTTTATCTGACTAAGAAAGATGCCTTGATGAATGACTTGTTGACAATGCATAGATATAATAGGTTCAAGGGGAGTGTTAGCCTACACACACATTCTACATTGTTGGCATCATGGTTGTTGAGTTCGGCTATGGCTTCAGATACTTATATCATTTGTTTCATAAGTCATGTAAAGATCTAGGGTGTGATATGACTTCTTTTGTCATGGTCTATATTTGAATGAGTCGTATTAGACATATGATGTAATTTGTATCCCCACTTTGCATGGGATGAATGTTGTAATAATTTTGTATTTTTGTCACGTATAAACAATTGGTATATCCCCACTTGGTTGGGTGGATGAGTCAAATATTGTGTATCCCCACTTGGTTGGGTGGATGAGTCAAATATGGTGTATCCCCACTTGGTTGGTTGGATG
>APFE031679597.1:410089-449988 GCA_000404065.3 Pinus taeda
TTGATTAAAGGAAGTAGCGTATACACACAGGTTAGGTTCAGTAAAGTAGCATACACATTTTGATGCATGATTGTTGAGGTTGTAGCTGGTTCTAAATGATAATGCAGGTTTCTAGGTTCAACACAGTGTTTTGGTGACAGTGATCTGACTATTCAGAATAACTGATTATTGCTTGATGCAGTTTGAAAGATCTAGTGGGTCTAGTATGAAAATTTGATGAAATGAGACATTCATGTGTAGTATTGTGTACTGGGAGCATCTAGTCTGAAAATTTATGAAATGTGGTCCCTGGAGGAAGAGAGAATCTCGTAACCTTCTGTAGGCCGACACCTATGTACTAGTAAATACATTGGCTAGTACAAGAGTTAGGGGGTTGTAGCTCCCTTCCCGTAGAACCTAGAAAATAAGAGAAGGTTGTAGCCTTTTGCTGGTGGGTGCCTGTGTATTGGTATGAGTCTACATCAGTACAAGATTGTAAACAAATTTTCTTATTATTGAAAGAAGATAGAGACGGCAACAACAGGTGGGTTTTACCCACATTGGGTTTTCACCTTAAATCTTGGTGTTCATGTGTGTTTCTTATATGTGATGCTTTATTCTTTTTTTACTGCACTATTTATTAAGTTATTGATGCACTGGTTAAAGATCAACACATGATAAATTGACTAAATAACAAGTTCTCTGGGTATACGTTGGTTTCTGTAATCATAGTACTGTGTACACACTAGTTCACTTCACAGACGTAGTGTATATAAATCTATTTGGGAAATGAAAAATTATTGATCTAATAAAATTGATTCAACCCCCACCCCCTCTCAGTATTATTTCCATCAACGAAAGGAATAATTCTTTGAAAATGCAATTGTGGAAGTGTTGTCACATAAAATAGTTGTTGTTCCCTCTTGGTTGTGGTGAAGATCCTTCAACATCCTTCTCATCCAAACTTCTTGACACGTTGTTTTTATTGCGACGACATATTCAACTTATGTTGTTGATAGTGACACTATTTGTTGCTTCTTGGAGGCCCATGAAATGGCTCTGGAACCCAAATGAAAAACATATCCAGATGTGCTCTTTCTGTCATAAAAACTTCCTTCCCAATCCCTGTTAGTGTAACCAACCAACCTGAAATCACTTGTTGCAGTGTACAAACATCGAACTATTTTCTCCCATTGACATACCTTAGAATCCTTTTCACTAGTTGAAAATGAGTTTCCTTGGGTTTCTCCATCAACCTCGACACCAAACTCATTGCATACATTATATCTGGCCTAGTGGCAGTCAAATACATCAAGCTGCCTATCATGCTTTCGCACAATCTCGGATTGACATTGCTGTTGCAATCTTCTTTTCTCAACTTCAACCATATGATAGTTGAAGTTGGTGTGGGCTTGTTGTGCTACAATTTAAACTTGTCCAAAATGTCTGCTATATAATTTCCTTAAGAAATAAAAAATTCATTCTCTATTTGCTTCAATTCTATGCCCAAAATATATCTTAACAACCCCAAGTTAGTCATTTCAAATTCACTCTTCATGACTTCTTTGAAATTAGCAATGAGGAAATCATCACTAGCTGTAAAAGTCAAATCATCTACATATAAGAGAACAATAAGAATCTTACCATCACTCTATTTGATGTAGAGAGTCAGCTCATTGTCACATTTGTTGAATCCATTGTCCAACAAGTAAGCATTTATCCTACTATACCATGCATGCGGTGCTTGATTCAACCCATAAAGAGCTTTCCTCAACCTATACACCCTGTCTTCTTTGCCTTATACCTCATAACCATGTGGTTGTGCAACATACACTTCTCTTTCAACACTCCAAGCAAGAATGATTATTTTACATCCATTTGATACCCTTTCCATTTATGTTGTGCGATAAACACCACCACTGTATGCACTGTCTCCATCCTCGCGACTGGTGCAAACGTCTCCGCATAATCTCTTCCATGTTGTTGCTTGTATCCTTTGACAACTAGCCTTGCTTTATTCCTTTCAATATTCTTGTCGACATTTCTCTTGGTCTTATAGACCCACTTCACTCCAATGACTTATTTTCCTTACGGAAGGTTCACTAACTCCCATGTGTCATTCTTTCATATTGCTTCTATTTATTCCTCCATTTCCACAATCCACTTTTCTTCTTTGACTGCATCCTCAAAATGGATTGGGTCATCTACATGACAGAATAATGCAAATAAGGAATTTAGGCCAACGCTACTATCAACTTCACCTTGCTCATAAATTTCATTTAAGTTTCTGAATTTTGGTCTTCTTATGCTCGCTGAAGATGGGCTTCACATGTCACTTTGTGTTGTGATTTGCTACGTGATTGGAGAAGCACTGCTTAACTGCATGACATTGTCCTATTAGTTGTTGATGGTGTTACTTTCTACCTACGTTTTTGTGCTTGAATAGGTGTAGAGGGAGTGATTGTTGAGGATTTTCTTGTTGATGTCAATTCCTTTTTGTCCTCATGTGGTATGCATGCTTTGACATTGATTGTCTTCTCTAAAATTCCATCCCATGCTTCCTTTTCTATGAATTGCACATTTCTGCTGATTATGACCTTCTTGGTTGATGGATTGTAGAGCTTGTATTCCTTAGATTCATCACTATTTCCAACAAATATACATTTCTCCCCCTTGTTGTCCAACTTCTTCCTCAACTCATTCAGGACATGTGAATATGCCACACATCCAAAGACTCTCATGTGAGTATCACTATGAATTCTTCCACTCCATGCCTCTCCAGGAACCACGATCTGGACTCTTTTGGTTGGACATCTATTCATGATATATGCTACACAAGCGAAAACCTCAACCTAGTAATCATTTTGGAAAATTCTTTGCCTTCAACATACTGCTTGTCCAACAAATCCCATATGTCTTGAGAATTAAAAATGGCCTTCATTGTAATAGATCAATAATCATAATTTTTTCCATTAAACTGGGGTATCCAAGGATTAGTCAAGCTTGTACTTGATGTTGCCATTTATGAGTTAAAAAAAAACTTTCTACCTGCTGGTAAATATACTTCAAAAATCTACCCTCAAAATAATTTTTAATTAGTAAAAAAACTTGTTTTTACACTAAGAAAGTTTAACCCGCTCTGATACCATGTTAGGAAAATTTTATATGGGTAGAGGAGAGGAGTCTCGATTAGAAATAAATTGCGGGAAGTCAAAAATTTAGCTGCGGCAAGCACATCGAAACTACACAGAGGCTTAATTGAAATAGAAATTAGATGCACAATAAAATAGAGTGAAAACAAAATGGTTGTGGTAAAGCTAGTGGTGAAGGTTTAAAGGCATATCGAAACAAACAAAACTATGGATTATATTTCTAAACATATGAAAGATACATTCGTATGATAAATTGGAGGCTACTGCTAGAAGTAAAACAAAAAAACTTACTGTGATTTACATTTCATAAGGGTTACAGAGTAACACACACAGTAATTGTTGTTTTCATGTGCACACCAATATTTTCTCCACGATTTTCTCCTCACTACCTCTCAAGCTTACACATTCGACTCCTCTCTAATTGTTCAACCTTAGAAATGACTTTGACATTCATATTTATGCAAACATACAACTTTGAATCATTAATTTATAACAGAGCGAATATTTAAGACACGACATGGGTGATTATACAAAATGAGGGATTTTCTAAACTTGGAGAGGTTCCACAATGCAGTGAAGGTTACGCAGTAAATGTCTGCCCATACATATTTACTAACCCATCATTAAGTGCTTTATCTATCTGATGTGTTGTGGAATGGTCAACGATGTACTTTTGCTCAGACTTTAGCCCTTCCACCTGCAAACAAAATCGCAACCCTGTAGTAGTGGACTGTGAAAGCATGTTGTTTGTCAGTGTGTCTAAGGAGATGGTTGGGATTAGTATTTCCAACACCAGTTTCATAACCTATAATGACAATGGCAATGAAGGCATCCACATTTGCAGTGGTAGTTGCATATGTTGTGGTCCTGATGTTCGATCTCTTTGGAATTGCAAAGGTTGTTGAAGCACCGACTCCCAGAGTCGTTGCTAGCACGAGTTCGATGGACTTCATTCCTTTCGTCAGTCTATTTCCCATGGAAATATTGTGTACCTAGTTGGATAAAATCGTATTCTAGAACCAGATTTCATTTCAAAAATGTGGTGCACTCCAGTTTGAAATCTTGGGGTAGATATAAAATTTGAAATCCTACTACATTCAATATGTATTGTGGGGTCTGTGTTGTCCACCCATTTGGTTCACATCCATCAGTCAAAGTTGTAGACCCGCCAAAAAATGGGGAAACTTGGGAAACCCATGATATGTATGACCATAATATTATGATAGGGGCATGCCAACCAAGGATGGGGATTAGTCAATGCCTAGGTTGACGGCCATGGATAGGGACATATGTACCTAAAGTAGAATATATATATATATATAATATATATATATATATATATATATATATAATATAATAATATATGTATATATATATATATATATGTATAATATATATATATAATATATATATATATATATGTATAATATATATATATATATATATATTATATATATATATATATATATAGGTTGCTTGAACTATGACCTCAAGAGCCTTGAGGTTTAGAATTGATGTATATGACACATAACTGTCAATAAACTAGCTACGATCTGTCCTTTTCCTCGTACACGTAATAGCAACAGGGATTTAAACTATGACCTATAGAGTTTCAACTGTTTCACATGTTTTTGATTACCAACTGAGATGCCCTAAATGTTTCTATGGATTGAGCTTATATCAACCACATGGTTGTTCTAGTTAATACATTGAAAGGAAATATCACATATGACTGGTGATTAGATCATAAAGTAATAAAATAAACAAGTTGAAATCCATGGGTGCAATTAGAAGGATATGACCTTTTATCAATGGTGTTAAAAGTATTTTTCGCGTTTTCTAGTGCATACTGGAATCTCTTTGGGAACGAAACAATCATCTACAAACCTAAAGTTTGCGAAAATGCTGTTTTTCATAATTTACAAAATGGAGAAGATGATTAAATACATGTCTAATCTGGAAAAAAAATGAAATCCTCATATGGAACTACAAAATCCACCAAACAATTACAATGCTTTCTCTTCCAATTCCATTTTTATTTTTATGATAGCATTATTTTCAGTCAATTACAAAGACGTGCACTAAATGGTATTAATAGCTATTTGGGTTCTGCAAAAACATGGTGAGAGCATAGGTTGCAATTAGATAATTATTTAACTGTGATTGATATGATAGAAAGGAGGAATGAATGCTTTGTAACCGGTATTTTCCATTATCGTTCAATTCAATCTAAGTTCCATCTAGGACTACCAAGTATCATGTAAATATCATATTCTTTATATAGCTGAAACATTACAATATAGAGGGGGGTTTTAAGAAAATTTTTGGGTATATTGTTTTAACTTGAGACAAAAAAAATTGTGTGTTGTCTTTAAGTGAGTGTCTTAAATTATTGTCTTAAAAAGATGTCTCTATAAAGAAAATATATAACACAAGAATTATTGTCTCTTAAAAGACAGCTTCAATTTTGTGTATTGTCTTAAATATTGTCTTTAAGTGGGTGTCTCAAATTATTGTTTTAAAAAATTGTCTCTATAAATACAATATATAACATAAGAGTTACTGTCTCTTAACAAACAACTTTAGTTTTGTCTCTTGAGAGACAATAGTTGAGATTAAATAAATTGCATTTATAGAGACAATATGTCTTTAATCCTAGCTATTGTCTCTCTAGAGACAATAAAGAATTATATTTAAAAACAATACAATATCACTTTTGTCTCTTTAGAGACAATATAAATCAATGAATCCAGAAAAATATCTCACCATTGAAATTATTTAATTAAAAATAAACTGCAATATCATTGATTAATTCATGTCAGGGCACAGTGGAATTGAACCACCAGCATCTTGCTGATAAGGCAAGTTCTTTTCCATTAAGTTAGCACCCTTTAAATAGTTAACAAGAATGATGGAAATCCTTGAAATTACATATATAGGCATTGATTTAAAAAAAAATGTTTGACACATAGTGACATAATATTTGTATTATGTAAAATTTATAATCATGCAACCCCTATTTTTAACATAATAAAAAAAAACTCAAGAGAGTTAGCTTAATGTCACACCCTTGTAGCGTGAACCGCACAACAAGCTAACGATACAAAATAATTTACAAACAATTTAATATAGTCATACAAAGAAAAGTAACTAGAATTAGCACACAATGTTAATATCTTGTTAGAGCTATTGAATGGTTTATGTTTAGCTTGTTTTCACTAGTAATATATTCCAGCAATATGAATTTGTACACAAGTGCAACTCATCTTTGCTATTTGATTAAATATTTCAAATCTTAAGCCACTAGATTTAGAGTTTATTTTTCTAAATGCATAATTATATGATTTGAAATTTGACACATTTTTCATTTTATTATTATTATTACTATTATTTCACTGTCATTGTTGCATTTCTTTTCATTTCAGTGCATTTTATCTTTCTCAAATTGTGCCCAACATTTATAAATGAAAGAGGATGAGTTTCCATCTCCAAAAAAATGCACCAAAACTAATTTAGATATAAGTGTGCTATAGTAAGTAGGATAGATATGATATCCATTCTCTTCTAATTGTTTGCACTGGAAAAACAACAAGATATGCTCAAACTAGCTATGGAGAGAAAAAATATGATATCCATTCTCTTCTAATTGTATGCACTGGAGAAACAATAAGATATGCTCAAATTTGCTATGCATAGAAATTATTGCATCATTTAAAATAGGCATGCTGGTACTAATTGTTCAATTTTCTAATAGCCATAGGTTTTAATTAATGGATTTATATTACAAGTTGGCCCTTCATTCTTCCAAACATGTCTATCATATACTAACAAACAATGCCAAGGGTGTTTTCTCCTAATTGTACAAGTTATTGTATATTATTTCCAATACATATGAATAGAATGATATGCAAGGAGAGTGGTGGAGATGGATGCACTATTGGATGGTTTATTTTCACCTACTAGAAAATAGATCCAAGAGTATCTTCTCATGATTGTACAAATTATTGTATATTGTTTCCAATACAAATGAATAGCATGATATGCAATGTGTGTGGTGGAGATGGATCCACTATTGGACAATTTATTTTCACCTAAAAGTAGCCATGGTCGAGAAAGATATTATATGAATATCCAAGTAGACTATTTATGAGTGGTCACCGAGATTTTTTAAATCCTCACAATTTTTGGTGTAATTCCTTGATCGATTCTTTGAATAATAATAGGAGAATGGAGGGTGCCTACCAACAGTTCGACAAAATTTGTGAATGGGGTTTTGATTTTGTGGATTTCATTTATTATTGGTTATGTGAAGATTGGGCATTATAGCAAGGCCTTGGATCTCTTTGAAGCAATAAAGAAATGACCTGAAAGCCATACTTAGTTATGACAAGTTCCTAATAGGAATTTCTGCATTAGGACTTAGTACACAACTTATTTGATGAAAAACTATAGTGAAACATGGTTTAATGGCCAATGGTGATAGAAATATGTTCTTAGAATGCGAGAAAGGATCAGGAATGTAGCATAAAATGGTGAGTGTGGATGCATTCATTAGACCTTGATAATGCGAGGGTAGCACTGATATGGAATAGTGATAGAAATCATGGTTAGTTACTATTCAAGAGCTTTATCTGCAAGTCAAAAGGGTTTCTTAAAATGGTTTGGTAGTGGTTATAGATACCACTGATCTAGAGAAAATCCTATGTCAAGAAATCCCTGTAAAATCTAGTGCACAAGAAACAAGGAAACATTCTAGAAATAGTGTGTCATCTATGATCAGTGCAGATCGATATGCAACACATAGTGGGCTATTGGCATATATTCTTGTTGCTGTTCACCAATAAGAAAATCCTCTTTGGAAGAAGATGAAAGCTCTTTGGTAAGTGCATCCAATAGTTTTCCTATATTGGCTATTGGAGAGAAGTATGGTAAAGGTTTTTCATAAAGAGTCCTTGTACCACATTTGTGCCAATATTGAACATAACTTGCAACAACTAGATGTGAGGTTATTTGGCCTCCTCTAGGTTCCTAAATCTTGGTTTATTGTAGTTATTTGTGCCATGTGCAATCTAAATTATTTTTCGAAAATTCATGTGGATAGTTCAAGCAACAAAAATATTTTTTTCTACTCTAAATTTTGATAAAAAAATGTTAAGCTATGGCATGAGTATTGTGGAAGCATCAATCTGTGTCTTCTACTAATAATTTTGTGCCTTTAGGTCTCTTGAAGGAGGTGGTACTAGCTCATTCAGTACCCATCTTAGAAGTATCCTCGTTCATAACTCCAAAATCCCTAAACAAGGCTCTTATAGTGATTGGAAAAGTTTTGGCCTTCCATTTGATTGGATATGTTACACCTCTAGGTGTAAATATCACAAGGCGGGTCACTAAGAGACTTATGATCAAGTGGTTATAGATATCACATTGACATTTGATGGAAGGTTCTTATACAACTGCAACAATGACAAATATGTCTATAGTTGGATAAAATATGGGAGTTCTCTTCTTCCAGTACCTTTCCCCAGACAATTTTCCTAATTTTCTTCAAAACAATAAAAATTTGAAAAATGACATGGGTCTTTCATCAGATGTATTTGTCAGTTTCTTTGGGTTGGCTCTATCACCAGGAAATCTATTTCTTACTGCTATACAAAGCATTGATATTGATTTAGTGGATCACATGTATCAATTGAGGTCCCAGAAGGAAGATACACATTTTTTCTAGATAGGTAGTCAACACTTGAAATCATCTATGGGAAAAATTTCAGAGTGTAGGCTTGAAATTTTTAGTGGCTTTTCATAGAGGGGCATTATTTTTTGCAGGTAAAATGTGATATGGTCTTTGAATCACGTTCCAAGAGATTCATTATTTCTTATCAGGCTAGAAGTGAACTTTGAATCATTTTCGACCTTTCCATTGTGCAAGAGTTTCCAAACCTAGTACCCAACTCTACAAAAGGCTTGAGGACAAAATCTATGTCTGTAATAAAATAAGGCTTGGATAAAATCTATGCCTTTAATAGAATACATAGGACAAAAATCATTTCGGAATTACCTTCAGTATTTAATTCAACTATCCAGGATGGGTTGTTGGCATAGAAGGAGCATATGACTCCATTCACAAGCCTTTCAAGGAATATGAAATAGGAGGTGGTTGAGTGTAGAGGCTGCTGGTTACAGGTTTGTTGCTTTCTCCACACAAGAAGAAAGTAGAAGAAAAATGATTTCTAATGGCTCAAGCAAAGGAGGTTATCAAAGTCAATTGCAAGAATATATTGGAGATATTGCTCTACTATGTTTTGATGAGGAAGAGGTTAATAGCATTGGTCACTCTCCAAGTAAGCCAGACACAAGACAATGGAGATAATAGTAATGATAATACAAGTAGGAATAGACAATATGAATGTATGGAATTCAGAGAAAGGGAGGTTGACTTTATTCTGCTTTCTATCCAACATAAGGTAGTTTTGAATTAGAAAAGTAGTTTAGATGGTGTTTTCTTTCCAACCATAACAAGCTAGGAATCAAGGAACATTAGCACAAATAACAATATTGCTAAAGTGGTGCAACCAATATTATGGAGAAGTCAAGGAAAGAGAAAACGAAAAATTCTATAGATCTATTTAGGAGTTTTTTTCCTGAAGGAAATTCCATGGATATTGTAGTTGTTCTTGATGTGGCCTCCCAGTACTTGAAATTCCTCCAAATCATAGTTGAAAGGCTGGAGGCGAATCAGAATGATAGAACTTTATCAAAGTCTTGAGATTCCTAATTTATGTGGTAAATCACATAGCTTCTAATATTTAAGTTATGTTTAAATTCTTTGCTGGACAACTAAAACATTTTATTTTCTAGTTTAACTGACTATTTTGCTGAAAAACCCATGGATCATGTTGAAATGTGCCAAAAATAGCTTATTTGCTAAAAAAAACGAATAAAGATTAAAGTGTTTATATATCTATATCATTAATACATAATACATACTAACATACATACATACATACATTATATATCTATCTATATATATAATATAGTATATATCTATATATATATTATATATATATATATGCAATGGACCTTATAGGCAGCGATTAACATTGATTCCTAAACTAGCGTAATAGACAAATTTTTGATATGCTTTGTTGTAGGGAGAATGTCTAACCATTCACAATTGTACAAATCTGGAAAAAAAATCAGAATGGAAAAAAAACCTACGAAACTTCAAGAAGACGAATCAAGTGAAATTTTTTTCGAGGAACAAGTAGTGAGAGAGCTAAATGATCAAGAAGGGTGTAGAAATTTTGATTAGCCACAAAAAGGCAAAATGGGTGGGGGCTCAGTTGATCCACAAGTAGGCATGCCACTAAATGTTTGCAATATTAAGGAAGTCAGGTTTGAAAATAGAGATCAGTGCTTAAGGCTTTAGGGAAATTATTTTATTCATACAAGTATGTCAACCGAGAGTAAAAGATAGGGGTATTTTCTACTTTTTTAATGAGAAAGTGCAAAAGTGTTACAAATTTAAGAAAATAAAGGACAAAGTAAAATATCACATGCATACCCTGTGTTGAATCAAGGTTGTTGTGGTGCATTGTAATCCAACATCTTATAATGTACAAAGTCAATACATAGGAAACACATTTGGATCACAAGAAGTTGCTATGAATTCTGGCCCAACCATGGCAACAATGTCTTTCCTAGGTACATTTAGAACTATTACAAGTACAATGACCAACTTAATTATTGGGATTGAATGCTAGTTTGGGGTAGTCACTACACCTATTCGTAATATGCATGGAAAAAATATTGTATCATAAAAAATAGTAGAAATAGCTATTTTTGCTCAAAACATGCCAACTATGAGTATAGAGTTGTGTGTACATGATGAAAAAGATCTTCGAAGGAAAATAAGAAAACAGTCAAATGGAAAATCTTCATAAATATCAAGAATGCATAAACAAACCGATAATGAGGAACTAGAATGGTGATTTGAAGATTCTCGTGCTTATATAATTCTTATATGAGCATACTGTAAGAAGTCATGAAGTCCATAACCTATAGATATCACAAGGGGAGAATTTCGACAATAGAGATAATTGCAACCAACATTGACATTGTTCATAGCATTACAAATTTTGACAATATAGGGTTTGAAGTTCCCCACTGGATTAAAGGATACAGTTCTACTATTGGAGAAAATTGTATGAAATGGAAAGATTAAGAAGAATTATAAAGGGTATTTATACCACAATTATTTCAATATGCCTCACAAGCACAAGTAAAATGTTTGATGTTTCCATAATAATTCAAAATTTGTTAGAGCACTCTAATTGAAAATAGGCAGGTTTTTTTCCAACCTCATGAATATTCCAAGTGGAGGCTTCCCCCCATAAGTTGCTCTCTAAAATATTTGCAATACGAATAAATAATGAGATTCAACTGATACTAGAGCCCCATTTCTGGCAGAATATTGATCCTAACACCATGCACTTTTAACTTTGAACTATGGGGTGGTATAAGGATGGATCAGGAAGAGAACCTGAGAAGCTACATTGTTATCCAATTGAGGAAGCCAATTTTCGCATAAATAATAATAGTTCAATATATATACAGAAAATGTTACCCATGTCTAGAAATCAATACATGATGCAGGATGACCTTTTGTAGAAATGTTCATGCGTTTCCTTTAGTAAGATTCGATTTATTTTGAAGGCTTTGAAGTCACTCCATATTTGATGTAAAATAGATCCCTTGTACACTAGAAGCATATCCCATGTTATTAAAACTGGATGAAGTAAGATTGTCTATGCTATAAAGAGGCATGTTTATGGATTGTTTCTCTTGCAAAATAGAAGAATCAATGACATGGTTCATGTATGACAAATTTTGTATATATCATTAGTCAAGGGCTTCAAATAACTTCTCTAGAGGCTATATCAAGAGGATACATATGTTGAATTTGTAGCTATTGTCGATCTTCATAATCAATATTTTTAGCCCTTGATGAATATGTAATGATAAATATAAGGCATATTTTCCATGTCCTTTCCAAAAGATAAAATATAAGTCATGTTCTTCATGTCCTCTTTCAAAAGAAAAATTTTGAATTTTGATATTTGAATTTTTTCCTCCATACAAGCCAAGTTGTCCCTCCTCCTAGTTAATTCCGCCTCCAAAGAGGCACCCATTCAGCTAAGCAGAAATGTATATATAAGGCACTCGACCTCCTTTCCTTAGCACAATTTGGATTACACGGGCATAAAAAAAAAAGTAGGCAAGAAGAATGAAAACATATGAACATCTCTCTCTCTCTCTCTCTCTCTCTCTCTCTCTCTCTCTCTCTCTCTCTCTCGCTCTCTCGCTCTCTTTCTCTCTCTCTCTCTCATCTGACCTCCCACATGTGGATCTATATTTCTGTTGTGACCTCACACATGTGATAGAAGGGTCGAATTTTTCTGAGGCATACTAGGGCAACAAGACCGAGATTCTTGGGTGCAGAAGTAGACCAAATTTCTTCCCTAGTAGACTGGATCAGGCAAATGTTCTTAATTTTACTGGGACATAGTTGGACCAATTTTAACCAAGTCTACTTTGCTGGTTAGTTTTACCTTGTGATTGACTAAAATATCCAGGTGTGTCTCTTGTTGAATTGAGAATTTATCTTAGGTTACTGGGTTTTTCCCCCATGTGTGTTTTCCCAACAAGCCCAGTCATCCCTCCTAGCCAAGTCAGCCCCAGTCAAAGAGGCACCCATTCAGCCAGCCAAAAATATATATATAAGGAACTTGATCTCCTTTCCTTAGCATAATGTGGATTACAAAAGCAAAGATATCTTCTGGGAATCAAAAGAAAAGTTGGCAAGAAGGACGAAAAAGTATGAATCTCTCTCTCTCTCTCTCTCTCTCTCTCTCTCTCTCTCTCTCTCTCTCTCTCTCTCTTCAACCTCGCAGAGTGGATCTATATTTTTGTTGTGAACTCGGACGTGTGACAAAAAGGAATAATTTTTTCTTAGGCATACTAGGGAACATTACCTATATTCTTAGGTCTCTCTCTCTCTCTCTCTCTCTCTCTCTCTCTCTCTCTCTCTCTCTCTCTCTCTCTCTCACACACACACACACACACACACACACACACACACACATCTAACCTCACAGGAGTGGATCTATATTTTTGTTGTAACCTTGGAGGTGTGACAAAAGGGACTAATTTTTCTTAGGAATACTAGGGCAACATGATGTAGATTTTTAGGTGTAGAAGTGATCCAAATTTCTTCCCTATAAGACCACATCAGGTAGAGGTTCTTGGGAAGTTTTTTAATTTGACTAGGAGGCAATTGGAACAGGTTTGACCAAGTCTACTTCACTGGTTAATTTTACCTTGTGATTCAATAACATATGTAGATCTGTCTCTTGATGAACTGAAGAATTTCTCAAGGTTTTTTGGTTTTCCCAAGGTAAATGTTTGTGTTCTTGTTTAAATGTCTCTTTATGATCCTACTAGAATTTAGTTTCTATTGTTGAGATCTTCTGTGTAATTGGTTTATGATGAATATGAATGCAAGAAAAGAGTAACTAAAAAATCATAAGAAGTAATTATCAATTTTAAAAGATCCTATGAAAAATCAATGGTCTATTGGGAAAATGTCTTTACTTTGTGAACCTAGTGAAACCATGAGAATTCCATACAGGGATAATAATATCTAGTTCTATTTAAAAGACAATTTTATAGGGAGTTCTTTTATGGAAAAATCGTATTTAATGGGATGACATCTATTTTCAATATTGCATATAAATTTACTAAAGAAGAGATTATGCAAGAAGTTTGTCTTGAATTTTGAGTGTATTTAGCTCTAGGTTTTTCAACATTGCAAGTATGGTTTAATTCATGGTTCTTTATTTAGTTTATTTGATATTTTTTTTCATTTCTTCAATTATCCACTCAAAATACATATTGAAGTTGTTAAAACATGGATTTCTACTCCCACACAAAGATTACATAAATCAACATTTAAGACTTACCTAGGATGTGTTGAAAATGGCAACAAGAAATGCTAAAATCGAAATACTAAAAATAGCATTGTTATAAATAGCATTTCAGGATATACTCCAACTTTGTTGGAAATAACAAAAAATAGAAATGATAAAAATAGCATTGCTATAAATAGCATTTCAGGATAGATTCCAATTTTAATTAGTCCTTGAATTAAAATTCGAATTTAGTCTCACTAGCTGTTTGAAAAATAATTAATTAATTCATATTGAGTTAATTAGTTGGAGAAAATCAAACATGAAGTCTTTGTGAAGACATGAAACAATTATCCGTTTGATTGAGGAAGTTATCCCTTAATTAAGGAGATAAGGATGAGTTGTATTTGAGTTGTAATTAGTTAGCTCAGTTAACTGAGTTAAGTCTAGTTAAATTAGTTCCAAACAGTTGGAGGAACCAATTGTGAGTTTAGTAAGTTAATGCATGCATGCATCAAACTAGTGTACTCCAGATAACTGATGATTCTCTCACAAATAACTCATGCATGTCAGTTCAAATAGAGACCTAGTTGAGATTCAAGGAAGGGACAATGTACTATCAGTTAGAGGAATTTTCTTATAAAGGAAACTCATCCATGCAGAAGGAATTATCTCCTTCAAGATTGTGCGGTTATTTTAGAGGTCAAAGTTGTGTGAGAGTTGAATTCACACAAGTAGTAGCCAGAAGAACCATGAGAAACTACGCAAGGAAATAGGAGGCTTAGAGGAATGAAGGAAGGCATATGTTGTGTCTATTCAGTCTATGAGCAGTATTGAAGGATTGTACTGAAAGCTGGATAGCTTGTGAGCTAAAGCTTTGTGTAATCCGAAGATATTTCCACTTGTATGATCATAAAGATAGTGGGGTTTTTCGCTGAGGCTTTTCCCAAAGTATTATTATTTTTTCATGTGTGATTATTTCTTCTTCATCTGTTATATGTGTTCTATTGATCTTACTCAAAATCAATTAAGCTTCTGCAAGTTTGATTGTAGAAGTAGATTAAGTATTTTGCTTTAGTACATTGCATAATAAGATTAATCTACAGTGAGAATTTCTACATGGTATTAGAACAAAGGTGATCAAAGCGGAGAACAATATGCAAAGAAGGGAGAATTTCGAAGGTTTTAGTTCTTGATTATAGAAATCAAATTCTTATCACATGTCAAAGTTCACCAATGGTGTTCAATGGCTTCAGACTTGAGTATGCCTTGGATGGCATCTTGAATTATATAGCCTGGAAGGATCGCATGGAAGCGGTATTAGAGGACAACAGTTTGAAGAACTTCTTTGATCAAGAAGTCCCCAAGCCAGCAACAACTAATGCCCAATAATTGGCGGGATGGAAGAAATGTGTGGCTAGAGTGAGGAGGATTCTTCTGGAGGGAGTTCGAGACCATATTGTCTCAAGTCTCCATGGGAATGAGACACTACTTTCAATATGGAAAACATTGAAGGATCTATATCAGAACAACAACGATTAAAGGAAGCTAGTGCTGAAAGAGAATCTTCGAGAAATCAAGTGTGAAAAGGGTGACACGATCTCTACATATCTATACAATATCACCACCTGTAGGGATGAGCTTGGAAGTGTAGGAATCATGACAGTCAATGATGACATGGTGAGTCTTACCCTCCTTGGTCTTCCTAAGAGCTAGCATAGCTACCAGGACTCGGTGAAGAGAACAGAAAAACTGCCAGATTGGGAATGACTGTGGTTGGATTTGATGCAAGAGGAGATCAAGAGGAGCACCAGAGATGGTTCTTCATCCAAGGAGGATGAATAAAATTGTGCCTTAGTGAGTAAGGCAAGGAAAGGGAAGGAGAAGGATTATCATCCTAGATCGATTTCTTCTCATGGAGAGAAGAAGATTGAAAAATCTATATTGAGATGTTTTAATTGTCATGAGGTGGTCCATTATGCAACTAATTTTCCATTGAAGAAATCCAAGAAGGGATCCTTGGAAGGATATAAAGGTGAGGCATTGGCCTCTCAGTTTGAATTGGATTTACCCGCATCATATGCATAGTTTCTTCGATGATGGGTTGTGGTTGTTTTCTTGACAATGGAGCCTCATTCCACATGACCAACGATAAGATTTTATTTAATACCTTGGAGGAGAAGGACCTCAAGATATTCATAGAGATGGGTAATGATGAAAAGTATAGTGTTTCAGGAGTGGGCACGGTTTCTTTTCAGAGGGAGCATGGAGCTCGCATTACCTTGACAGATGTTAAGTATGTGCCAGGACTGAAGAAGAACTTGGTATCGATCGGAATGCTGGAGGAAGAAGGCTATGATGTAGTCTTCAGTAAGGTAAAGGTTTTCCTTAGACACATCACCATAAGCCAGGTAAAGCAGATCGGGTCACGAGTCAAGAACCTATATGCTTTTGAGGTTCAAGATGCATGTAAATCCTTGAGGAGCAAGGCAACTGTTGGAGACTTGGTAGTTGAGAGGGAGAGTAAATTGCATCTCAACATGCAGCACCAGAAGAAGTCTCAAAAAATTGTAGAGGATCCACAATTAGAGAAGTAGCTTCATGAAGTTGTGGAGCAGCCACAACTAGAGAAGCTAAGAGGAGACCGAGTGAAGGCATCCACTCATGCAGAGACCTCCAGTAGGGGGAAATTTCAAGTCAAGTGGGTAGAGGGATCACATATCCATACCTCTAGGTGGGAGGTGGGGCGATGTGGAGTGATAGTCCCAAGAATACTGAAATAGGGGCAGGATCCTTGAGCTACCCAACCTCTTTGATTAGAACTCACTACAGGACCCCCGATGAGGAGTAACAAGATTGGCTGAGTGAGTAGAGACAGATGCAAATGGAGAAGTAGAGAGAGCTTCAGCATCAGAGGGTGTTTCTAGCCCAACAAGGAGGTCAGTTGGGAGATCAGTTACTTACTTCTCAGTAACTAAGCTGCAGTGTAGCAGTGGGCAGTGCGATGCAACATGATGAGAGGAGGTGCAGTGTGGATGCATGCTAGGAGATAGGACCAACAACAACACAGATGCAACAGGAGGAATTAGTGTGATTTTTGCAGTCAAATATCAAAGTGACAGAGGCTAGAGAAGTTAGATACTGAAGAGCACAAAGGTGCAGATTTTTCAGTCTACAAAGGCAATAATAGTTAGAGACTTTGATGACAGAGGCATAATTTTGATTCAGGTTGGATATTTTTTGTTTCTAGAGTTGTTGGAGCAACAAAACCTGGGATAAGTGTTGCATGTAGGACATTTGAAAGGTTCAGGATCGTGATCGAGTTGAATTCCTTTCTTGTTGAGAGGGAGTATTGAAAATGGCAACAAAAAATGCTAAAAGTAGCATTGCTATAAATAGAATTTTAGGATATACTCCAACTCTGTTGGAAATAGAAAAAATTAGAAATGCTAAAAATAACATTTCTATAAATAGAATTTCGGGATAGATTCCAATTTTAATTAGTCCCTTAATTAAAATTGAGAATTAAAATTTGAATTTAGTCTCACTAGCTGCTTGAAAAATAAATAGTTAATTCATCTTGAGTTAATTAGTTAGAGAAAATCAGACATGAAGTATTTTTGAAGACATGCAACAATTATCCCTTTGATTGAGGAAGTTATCCCTTAATTAAGGAGATAAGGATGAGTTGTGTTTGAGTTGTAATTAGTTAGCTTAGTTAACTAAGTTAAGTCTTGTTAAATTAGTTCCAAACAATTGGAGGAACTAATTGTGAGTTCAGTTAGTTAATGCATGCATGCATCAAACTAGTGTACTCCAGATAACTGATGGTTCTCTCATAAATAACTCATGCATGTCACTTCAGATAGAGACCTAGTTGAGATTAAAGGAAGGGACAATGTACTATCAGTTGAAGGAATTTTCCTATAAAGAAAACTCATCCATGCAGAAGGAATTATCTCCTTCATGATTGCACAGTTATTTCAAAGGTCAGAGTTATGTGAGAGGTGAATTCACACAAGTGGCAGCCAGAGGACCCAGGAGAAATTACACAAGGAAACAGGAGGCTTGGAGGATGGAAGGAAGGCATATATTGTGCCTATCCAGTCTATAAGTAGCATTGAAGGATTGTAATGAGAGCTGGATAGCTTGGGAGCTAAAGCTTTGTGTAATCTATAGATATTTCCACTTGTATGATAATATAGATAGCAGGGTTTTTAGCTGAGGCTTTTCCCAAAGTATTCTTCTGTGTTCATGTGTGACTATTTCTTCTTCATCTGTTATATGTGTTCTATTTAATCTTGCTCAAAATTCATTAAGCTTCCGCAAGTTTGATTTTAGAAGTAGATTAAGTATTTTTCTTTAGTACATTGAATAATCAGATTAATCTATACTGAGAATTTCTACAGGATGGCCTTATAGAAATTTATTTTAAGGTCCCATATGTTTGGATAAAAAATAAACCTCACCTAAATATGCAAGAATTACGTAGGACATACGAGACAGGTAAAAGATATATGCGGTATTATACTTAAAAATAAATTAATTAGAAGATTAAATGTTGATATATGAAGTTATTGAAATAAGAATGTTTACCTACCTTAGTTTACAATGGGAGAAATGTCCCAAATCAGAAAACATAGCATCAGAAGTTAGAAACTAGAAAAAACACATTGGAAAACTAATATAAATCAATTAAATTTCGATGTATTTTCAACCTGCTTGACCTCAACATTCAAAATCACAAGAGTCAAAATAGCAGAAGCACACTTTTAAAGGTCAAGTGAGATATGGGTACGCACTTGTGATGCAGAGGATTATGCCCTCAAGGGATACCAACCCTCTGCATCTTGTCTTCTTGAGGAAATTATATATATAGTAAGAGAAAGTGCTTGGAATACTTTTGGATTCCAATGTATAATATTGCAAATACCAGTGCCACTAATACAGATGAGTCAAGATATTACAACAAATGCAAATAGAAAACTAACCTTCTATGCCATAATTTTGTAGCACAAAAACCCCACTAATATGGCACAAGAAATGGCAACATAATTTTATAAAAATAAATGAGTAGAATGTCAAATATGGAAATCAACATTCACATCTAAAGGGAAGAGTAGAAAATGTTAAAGCATCTTATGGAGAGGTTTATTTAAGCCTAATTTTTAGCATACATAATTTTATGCTTTAGACGCAATATTTGAATAGTGCAAACAAAAATGAGTACACATAAAAGCACTTAAAATTCAATAAAAGGTAATAAAATGATATTTCTAAGGTTCTGGTAACTAGTCATACACAATACAGAACAATAAGGAATCACTTGAAAATATAATGGAAATGAAATATTGGAAAAAATGGAAAATCAAGAAAAGCAGTACATATACAAAGCTAATTCCCAATACACAATTAGAAAACTTCTAACAATTTTTGATGTACAATTGGATAAATAAATGTTATACTTACTCTCATGTAGATTATGAATTTTAACATTAACCCCCTATACCGAAGAAACAACTGCAAAATTCAGAAAACCAATTGCGGAACTAATTAGGAACTATGGTTCCAAGGATGATGTCAAAATTGATACAACTAGTTTTATAGCAATGAAATATTTATAAGCCAAGATAGCTTCATCAAGAAAAATAATGTAGTTCCACTTTAAAAAAAAACCATCCTCAAATCATCACACCGAATTAAAAAAGTGTTACACTATGTGTTGAAATGCTATGTAGGCCTATGATGGAGGATGTCCATTTTTATCATCCTTTCAATAGGCACAAAACTCCATTGAGGCATATTGATATAATTCATGTATAATAGTGGTGTGTAATGTCCAAGTGTATTTTTTCGCTTAGGGTTTTTACTTTTTTCTAGGTTTTTTTCAAACAATCATGAAACGAAAAAATTTATAACAACAATCCACATTTATACAAAAGTAGGTAATGTATGCATGAGTATATAAATTCCCACATAAATATGATTTTTTCAACCAATACACAATATATTAGGGCTCACTAGCCAGAAAATAGTGAATATGTCCAATCAAAAAAATCCAACAATGAATAATTCCTTCAAAATTTCACAATAATTGTAACTATGCTATAATATTCAACCCAATTGCTTCTACACTACTTCCCTATCTATTGTGTTGATTTTCCTTACTACATCATGGTTTTCAAGTATCCTTCATGCGGACAGTTATACAGAAGGTTCTAATTGGTAATTTCTCGCTAATTCCTGGCTCAAACTTCGTGTCTTGAATAATACCGCAATGGTACAAAAATTGATCAATCAAGCCTATACAAGTTCCAAAGTCTGTGTGACTATAGTTAGGTGTCATTTCTCTGAGAGAAGTTAATAGTCTCAAAATTAAATTGGGGATGGATCAATGCCCCAAGCACCTTCACAAAGGGGATCGTCCTTTAAAAAATGGGCCTTTAAATTCTTTCACTAGCATTGTACAACTGATTATACTTTTGTTCCTTAACATCCACATCAGGTAGCCTCGAATGGTTTCTTTGGTGAGGATTCATCACTGAGATATGCCCACCTTATCACAAATTCTACTTCTTGTGCCTCAGGTGGATTCCTTAGATAGGTCGCAAGCCTAGACTAGCCTCAGCTATGTGGCAAAATCTTCATTTGTTCCTCTTAATGGTTCCATCCTGTGATGACTAGCAAGAAATATTAGATCTAGTGTATTTGTTGTACCTCAGGTGGATTTTTTAAAGGGGTTGCAAACCTGGACTTGGCCTAGGTTCCTTGGGGTTTATTCTTTCGATGTGATACTTCCTCAACCAGACTTGGTGACCAAAAAAACTCAGAGAATGTTATGAAACCAACCCAATTCTTGGATGATACAAATGAAAAAACCTCCTTTCTATATATAGGAGTCTAAGGGGTCACAATATAACCCAATCCGACCTAACCATAATAATATAAGGCCACATAAATAATAATAGTGGGCTTCTAGGGTGGACAATAATAACAATATGGGGACAATAGGGTCACAACAATTACAATAAGGAATACAATGACAAAAGTAATGGGGTAATCACTAGTATTATAGGGACCTAACATACCCCTCTCCTTCAAAACAAGTGTTGTCCTCAACACTTGAGTAGTTCTGGATGCTTCTATAAAGAATTCTCATCCTCCCATGTGGAATCTTCAATGGTTAAGTTCTTCCACTTGATGAGATACTATGAAATTGATCGATTTCTTAGCTGTCGAGCTCTTGTTTATTTAACTGCTTCAGGTTATAATATGATCTTTCCTTCCTCGACAAGTTCTCGAAATATTGCTTGAATTGGGAGCTTATCACCTATAACCTTCTTTAAGCACGAAACATGGAAAACTGGGTGCACTCGGGAAGCTACAGGAAGCTCCAATTTGTATGCCATTGTACCTATCTTTTGCAACACGTTGTATGTACCATAATACATTGGTGATAATTTGTTATCCTTCTTAGCTTGCTTGAGGGAAATTTGTTTATATGGTTGTAGCTGTAGGAATACCCAATCAACTACATCAAAACTTCTTTCACTGCGATGTTGATCTGCCTGTTGTTTCATTTTATTCTGCGCCAAGGCGAGGTTATCCTTTAAGAGTTGGAGAACTTGTCGTTGATTCTTGATGTGATCTTCCACTACTTGAACCTTAGAATTTTCTCTTAAATATAATGTGATGGATGGTGGGTGATATCCATAAAGTTCCATAAATGGGGTCATTTTTGTTGAAGTATGGAAGGAAGTGTTATACCACCATTCAGCGAGAGGCAACCATTTGACCCAATGTGTCTGTTTATCAGATATAAAGAAACGAAGATGTCCTTCCAAACATTTGTTTACTATCTCAGTTTGCCCATCAGATTAAGGATGATAATATTAACTATGAGCTAACTAAGTACCAAGACAAGAAAATAATTCTGTCCAAAAGTTTCCAGTGAAGATGGGATCTTTGTCGCTTACAATAATCTTGGGGTTTCCATGTAGCTTTTGAATTGTTTCCGTAAATGTAGTAGAAACTGTACTGGCTTTAAATGGATGAGATAATACACAAAAGTGTGCATGCTTGGTAAGTTTGTCAACTACCACCATGATGACACTCTTCCCTTCGGATTTGGGTAAACCTATGATAAAATCCATTGAAACCTCCTCCCAACGTTGACTTGGAATGGATAAAGGTTGTTGTAGACCCGGGGTCTTAATGGTTTCAACTTTATTTTGTTGGCAAACCAAACATTCTGCCATGAACTTTTGAATATTAGATTTAAGTCCATCCCAAAAAAATTCCTTCTTAACCCTGTGGTAAGTCTTTAAAAATCCTGAGTGCCCTCCTAAGGGAGAGGCATGCAATTCCATAAGAATCTTTTGTTTGAGTTGGGAATTCTTACATAGGTATAAACGATATTTGTACCATAATGAATCATTTTTCCAGCTAAATGTATCAAATGCACTGGGATGTTGTTGTAACTTTTGAATGAGTGCCCCCACTTCTTCGTTATTCTTCCATTCATCCCTTTCCTCATTTATCCAATCTGGTTGGATAATAGATATGGCGAAAAGAAATTCTTCCACATCCTCATCCTTTCTTAAGAGTGCATCTGCCACAACATTTTGCTTCCCTCTTTTGTAGATGATTTCAAAGTCATAACCCAACATCTTTGTAACCCATTTTTGCTACTCTTCTAAAGATAATCTTTATTCTAGAAAGTATTTAATACTATCATCATCCATTTTTACCTTGAAGTGTCTTCCCATTAGGTATGGTCGCCATTTCTTAAGTGCATGTAGTATTGCCAACATTTCCTTTTCGTAAATAGCTTTGTGTCAATACTTTCCATTGATTGAATGACTTTTGAAAGCAATGTGTCTTTCTTCTTGCATTAAAACAACACCAATTCCATTTCTTGAGGCATCACATTCCACGGTAAAGGTTTTTCTGAAGTCTGGCATAGCTAAGACCAGTGCTTGGCACATTGCCTCTTTAAGATGTTCAAAGGCCTTCGTTGCTTTTGGAGTCCATAAAAATGAATCTTTCTTCAATAATATTGTTAGAAATGTTGCTATTCTCCCATAATTCTTAACAAACGTGTGGTAATACCCTGTCAACCCAAGAAATCCTCACAAATGCTTTATGGATGTGGGGATTTTCCATTCCTTAATGGCTTTAATTTTGTTTGGGTCCACCTTAACACCTTCATGAGATACAATATGACCTAGATATTCCACCTCTTATACTCCAAAGAAACGTTTGGAACGTTTTTGATATAATTGTTTCTCCTTCAATAAGTTGAGCACCCTGTCAACGTGTTGAACATGATCCTTCCAAGACTTACTATAGATTAGTATATCATCAAAAAATACTAACACAAATTTTCTAAGGAAGGATTTGAAAATGGAATTCATAAAACCTTGAAATGTAGAAGGTGCATTGGTAAGGCCAAAAGGCATGACCAAAAATCCATAATGACCCTCATGAGTTCTAAATTTTGTTTTTGGAATGTCTTCAGTATTCATTTTGATTTGATGATATCCTGAACGAAGATCCAACTCGGTGAAGTAAATCAATCCATGCAATTCATCCAATAGTTCATCAATGATAGGAATGGGAAATTTATCTTTAATAGTGAGTTTGTTTAGCTCCCTATAATCCAGACACATGCACCATGATCCATCCTTCTTGTGCACCAATACTACTAGGTTGAATTATAGAAGCCTCTAGCATTTTTGCAACCATACATTCAATTTCACTTTTTTGGGCATAGGGATATCTGTAAGGCCTGATGTTTGGAGGAACACTTCCTGGAATCAAAAGAATAGCATGATCCTGATCACGAATAGGTGGGAGACCTTTGGGAGTCTCAAATACCTTGGAATGATTGTCCAAGACTTTTTGGAGATCTAGAGAAATAGATGATTTTGATGTGGGAACCTCTAGTGAACATAATTGTGCAATTACACCCCATTGTTCTTTTCTTAGAAGCTTTGTCATTCCATTAGAGCTAATTATCTTTCCTGGTTTCCCTGTGATACCTATTAATTCAACTTCCTTTCCTTCTAAGGAAAATTTCATGAAAATTTCATAAAAATTAAAAGCTATTGTACCCAAGGATTGTAGCCATTGGACTCCTAGTACAACATCACCACCACCCATTGGAATGAAATGCATTGGGCTATTCAATACATATTCTCCCATGGATAGCTTGATATTATGGCACTTTCCAGAGAAATTTATGGTTCCTCCACTTGCAACCATCACTTGACAGTCTGGTGCTGGATATAAGAAGCAATTCAATTCCTTAGCTATCTTACAATGAATAAAATTATGGGTACTTCCTAAATCAATCAACACTATTACCTTTTTCTTCTTGATATGTCCTTCTATCTTGATAGTTTGAGGAGTGGTAATTCCAGCCAATGCATTACAAGATATGGTTGGATTCATTTCGTCTTTCTCTACGGTTTGTACCTAGTGTATATCCTCTTCTTTTAGTGTTTCTTGTTCCTTTTCTTCCTCCTATTCAAAATCAATGTAAAATAATTTCTTCTCAGCACACTTATGACCTTTAGTGTATTTTCTATCACAATTATAACAAAGCCCATTTTCTTTTTTTTCTTCCAATTGTTGGGGTGTCAACCTTATAGGTTGTGGATGGCTATGGGACACACCATCTACATCCTTATAATTGTGAGTGGTAGGATTCCTTGCTACCATAATTTTACTTTCCATTTTTCTTGCCTACATGAATTCCTTCTCCAATGAGGGAGGTTCCCAAAGGCAAACCTCATGTTGGATGTTATCCTTTAAAGTCCCTATGAACATATCAATCCTATGCTCCTCTGGAATATTTTTTACCCTTATATTCAATTTTTGGAAGTCCTCAATGTGCTCCCTCATTGAACCCTTTTGTTTGAGGTTTATCAATTGGATAAAAAAACTGTTGTTTTTTGTATCCTCATAATGTGTTTTCATTTCTTCCGTAAAAATTTCCTAAGTCACAATTTGTTTACGAGATGAAATCCATTGATACCATACAAACTGGTTTGTTCCAAATATAAAGTTGCAATGCGTAGCTTTTGTGTGTTTTGCACATTATGGAGATTGAAAAATTGCTCCATCGGTATTATCGATGCTACGGGATCCTTACCATCAAATTTCCTCATATCGATCTTTGGAACATGCTGGGTATTTGTTCCAATGTTAGAGTCTATGAAATCATGATTAACATCTCTTTTGTTCTTGTCATGAGTTTCCTCTACAACATTGTCACCATTAAGAAGCCTTTCTTGTGGCAAATTTGTCAAACCTTCCTTCAATCCTTCAATGTCTTTCTTCAAATATTCCATGTTGTCATTCTTCAAATCATGATTAACATTCCTTTTGTTCTCATTATGAGTTTCCTCTCCTACCTTTTTTCCATTAGGAAGCCTTTCTAGTAACAATGTTTTCATATCATCCATCTTAGCTTCCATCTTAGCTTCCATGCCGTCCATCTTAGCTTCCGTTCCATCCATCTTAGCTTCCATCCCATCCATCTTAGTTTCCACACCATTCACCTTAGCTTCCATGCCATTCATCTTAGCTTCCATTCCATTTATCTTAGATTCCACGCCATTTATCTTAGCTTCTGATAGCTTTTGTGAGAGTGACATTTGTTGCACTTGGTCTCATAATTTTGATATATCATGTAGCATTTCTTCCTTTTCTTCATGAGTCATGCTAGAGATTTTAGGTTGTTTACTAGGTGTTTTCATTCTCTTTCTTTGGGGCATTAATTACTGATAATAATGCTTCACTATGCCCTTTGAATTCCTTCAAACTAATTTTCCAAACCAAGCTTATGCAAATATTTAAAAAAAATACACACCTTTTTTCACTTTGTAGGCACTCGATATTGAATCTGATGTATCTTTGTAATTTCGGATCTTCCAGTTCTAAAATTGTGACTTGCAGTAGCCCTCTATGTCCTCTTTCCAATGCCACTAGTCTGATCGAATTTAGATTCTCCATGAAAGAGTTATGCACAATCTCCCAATATGACCTAATTATATATCTTTTCAAAAGAGCGAACTTTTATGAAGTGACACATGTCACTGTTTTGACCTTAGGATCTAAAAAATATACACAGGAAACTATAGTCTGTCCTCTTTTTGAAACTTCTTATGAAATTTCAATCTGATGCTCAAAACAAAAGTTATGACTATTTTCCCCAGGTCACCTGTTTGGAATGTAATTAGGGAGTCTGCAAAAAGGCAAACTTCCTCAGATCATATCTCCGCAAATATAGTGCACAAATCTCTAAAATTCAGACCTGAGGTTTAGAACGATTTCATCCCAAATGGTTTTTTATTTTAGAATATGAAACATCGCAGAAAAAAAGATGATGACCTGTTTAGAGCAGCGAAACCCTAGAATCCACAGCTCTGGTACCAAATTTTATGAAACCAGCTCACAAAAAGATAGAAAAGATAGATCAACACCTTATAATTCAGCCTCTTCGAGGGGAATCCCCTTTACATTACACAAATTAACAATTCTTGGATGATACAAATGAAAAAATCTCCTTTCTATATATAGCAGACTAAGCGGTCACAATATAACCCAAGCCGACATAACCATAATAATATAAGGCCACATAAATAACAATAGTGGGCTTCTGGGTGCACAATAATAACAATATGGGGACAATAGGGTCACAACAATGACAAAAGTAATGGGGAAATCACTAGTATTATAGGGACCTAACAAAGAATTTGCAAACGAGCCTTTGTTGTCTATATGGAGAGACCCTTAGTGGTATCCCTTCAAAGTTGGGGATGAACTTCACTATCTTGTAATGGTTCTAATGAATAGCTTTAGATGATGGTTACCATCAAGACCCTCCTATGATAATCATTTGATTTTCCACTGCCTTAATTTATATAGTTTTGCGTGCATGTTATCTGATGGGTACACAACATATCCTACTCGAGGTAGCCCAACTATAGTAAATAATATATTGAATGTAATTTTCCCCTATATTTGGATTTGTCCTAAAATTCTTCATATTGTTGGCAGAAGTATAACAAATTCTATGTTATACTTACCAAGTTCACAAATGTTGTTGAATATGTGGTGCATAGTACACTCTGTCATGTTTTTATACTTTTTTTGGCCACACAAAGACAAGAGTCATAGGTAGATTTCCAGTGAAATCCACACGGAACATCACGACATAATTCAACTCAACACTACACTAAATGATGAAGGGGAGAAAAGAACTAGATTCTTAGGAAAACCACTAACACAAGAATATGAAGTTCTATTCTCTAACCAACTAACTTCTGGAAAATCCAAACCGAGCAAAAAGATAGATATAAAATTTCTTGAAAACTCAAGATGCTCTAAGTGCTCAAGCCCTTCCTTCCTCTCTAAGGATTCTGACTGTATTGAAAAAGGGTAGTTCTCACCATTACACGACTCATCATTATAAATCATCAAAATATAGAAACACTTAGCTGGATCATCCTTTTATTAGTTCCATCTTTCATTCCGATGAATATGGTTGGCCTCTTACAGTTGAGTGTTATTTTGGGTATCCCAATCCGGTAGGGGGTGCCTTTATTTTGGGTATCCCAAGCATTTTCTCTTGAAGCAAGTTACTGGAATGTTCCCTCAAAGAGATAGCTAGGAGGTAAGGTGTGAATCCACTTGTCTACTTATAAACATCTTTTATAGGGATAGAAAAAAAGGTCTCAAATAAGGTAAAAAGGAGATTGTAAAAATCGTACCTTCCCCATAGTAATGTTTCTATTAATCAACAAAAAGTTGCCATCCAATGAACCAAGCCATACAACCAAACAACTATTGTTTTCCTTAACTGCATTCCTTACTTGAAATTAATAAAACCAAGCACATAATTTTAGATCCAATGATTAATGGTTTTGCATCCCTTCAATCTTGTGAATATTGTATAAATAAATCACTAGGATGTTTAGATTCCCAAAAGCTCAACATTTGCATGAAAGAACCTATTTGAATCTTCAAGTTTGGTATATCTTTGTGCTGATGGTTTGAGGTGTACTAATATAAATTATAAGGAAGGAATTACTAATTGTTTTTATGGGTTCGAACCCCACAACACTCCCTATTCTGAAAGGACAGAATGAGGCGTAGAAACCGTTGCCACCCTTATAAATGAAATTGGTAAGAACTTGCTCATATGGAATCAGAACAATTACTCACTCTTTATCTTTCAAGGTAGTCAAACCCATGCTCTAGTTCATATATATGTAGTATGATGTTTAATTTATTCCACCTTAATACCTCATTGGGTTTTAGAACCAATCAAACTTGTATTTGTAGTCTTGAAGTCTGAGAGCCAATTAAAATTCTATTTTTAGTCTTGAAACCTTGGAGGAAGAGTAGATTGTGAGATACTAAGGTCTCCTTCGCATCATTAAGCATCATTAAGGTCTCCTCTTGTCTTTGCAAAGGTACCCTTATAATTTTCAAGGATAGATCTAATTTTCAAGGATCAGTCTCGTTGGTCTGTAAGGTTGCATAGATAGCCTTCTTAATGAGCTTGAATGTGTTTGTTTAGCTTGTCAAATTACGGTCTTTTACAGTTTACCTGATTATTTAAGGTTTATTGTTGCCTAGCTACAATAAAGAATAGTTTGAAAAACTCATAGCTACTATCCAATAGTTCAGCACTCTATTGGTTTACAAAAGCCCTAGAAATGACAAAGTTGATGGAATGCAGATCCTTCAGTTTATTTTTATCCACACTTGTTATGTTTGATAGAGTTAATATAAGTGATTTATGTTTATGTTATGGATTGTAAAAATAGTGCAGGCTTCTATATCTACAACCTAATGATCATCTTTGTATATATCTATGATTCCTTTTTGTTGAACCAATAACATGTGGTTTATTGTTTATTTTTTATGTACTCATTATTCACCATTCCCAAATCATACGTTATATATGAAATAAATATATCATTTCCAACATGTTTTCTTGTGTCATATGTTTGAAGTTGCACACAATTCTAAGATTAAGTTTTTGGTTTATTGAAATGTCATTTTTGTCAAGGGAGACAGGAGAGCTGCCTACATAGGCTATTCAAACCAAAAAATGTGCAAATGCTTACCATGGTAAATTTATGGTCATAAATTATAGTGTTAAATATTAGATATATAGTGTCTGAAAATGCAATTTTCCCTACCCACAGTAGAACACATTTAAACAATATTAAAAGGTTAATGTGTTAGGTGGTGGGTTTCCACTTCACATCAGATGGACTCTTTGTCTTTATGTAGACATATTATAGCATGAAACATTGTTGCAAGATCTATTGAAGTGGTGACATTTCTTAGACCTGCAAGACATGAATATTATACACACAAATATACATGCAATATGAAAACATAATCTAGCACTATGAGAAGTCATTTCCACTCTCTGCGAAAATGCCATAGTACCTCCCCATGGTAGTTGAAGCATTCAATCCATGGGTATGTGTTGCATGCTTTGGAACTGCCACATTGCTATTGTTTCTTGAACTCTCTAATCTAGTCCCATCAACTTATTTTTGTCACTTGTGGAAATTAATAAACTTTCTTTTGATTTACTATTCTTTCATAAACATAGATACAATAAATTACATTTATATGTATATATAGTCTGAAACAAAATAATTCACTTTTAAGTTTTCTACTAAAATAAAATAATGAGTTGCAATATTCTTGTTGGAAAGATCACATCAAAATTCATCAGAACAAAAGGAACAACACATTCATGGTTAAATGTGATGAGAAACACATAAGTCTATTACAGAACATTTTGTCACTATCCTTGTACTCCCCGTTCCTCAATCCTAGAGGACCTCTACAATGACCCTCATATGCTTTCTTGCCATGATTAACATGTCCCTACATCCCTCTTCATCTGCATAACATTTCCCTCTTACAACATTTCCCAAGAATATTGCTTGAAGATTAGTTTTCATGGCCGATGCTAGCACTGAGTTTCTTCCCTGTACAGATTTGTAGAGTCTAACACTAGGCCTAGTGCCAAACGATGCTAGTCAACCATTCATGACCCATGCTAACCCTCTTTTGGAAAGTTTTTAAAAAGGGAGTCAAAGCTTCCAGATCTAGAAGCTTCGTGAATGGAAGTCTGGTAAATGGTTGAGAAAGATAGATCTGAGAGAGATTGTTTGGGCTCCTTCCCCCTATTAAAATGGAACAAACCAAAAGGGATAAGGCCTCTCCACCATAAGAGGATACATTTCCCCTTTATCAAATATATATAAACTCCTCATTTTACAACCTCAGCTAGCTAATGAAAGGGATGGAAATAATCTGAAAATCTTGATAGCCATATTGAGAAGCTTAGCCTTCTAGTTTGTGTGTGAAGGGAGAATAATATTATAGTGTTTGGTTTGGAGCAAAGGTAAAGAGGCCTTGAACTTCCATTGTTTTGAGGGTGAATCATGTGATATTTATAGTGGTGCTAGAAACATGAAAAAGGGTACCTGCAACATCAAGGCTCTGATTGTATTTCTCTTTGAAGTTTATATTAATACAACTAATGGTTTATTTCCTATATTGTGTGTAACGTTACATTTGATATTTTAAAAATCCTTGACCTTTTAAGTAGATTGAATTCAATTTTATGCTATCACGTTTGTTGGTGTTTCTTTCATGCTTGTTTAAAGTATTCGAATGAAAGGAGAAAAAGGAAGATGGAGCAAGGAAACAAGATCACCATCAAGTGGATTAACGTCATAAGAGGTAGGCCCTCTTATTCGATTCTAATCTAAGGAAGTTTACATTAGATTGTCTTGTTTGTGATTAGACCCACTCTCTTAGGCTAAAGGGATCATCTTTTTCCATAGAGAGGATACTCCTACTCCATAAGGTCTATATGCAAAAAAGACATCCACACTATATTTCAGTCACCAACTTGGTAGTGACACAATTCAATATCTCCTCAAGTGGGCACCTTGACTGAATGAGAGCTAACATCTTAGCCAATGATCTCCAATAGAGGGATGATATTTCCACTCTAACCTCTATCCCTTATAGTCAACCATATAGATTATTATGTGGACATGCCAGTGGAAATGACGAGGCAATGCATTTTAGAAGATATACTTCAAATGTGAAAAGATTTAATGGTGCCTATAAACCTAACATTAAAATTTCAGACATCTTTGTTCGGTATCAACAATGAATCAAGGGGAAGGAAACAAGACTTAGAAATGCTTAATGTTATACACTACACCTCAATTTATTCAGGATTCAAATAAGTTTCTAGAAACAAATGCAAGAAACCTTCAATTCATGAGAAGCCCTTCATAATACTTCTTAATACAGGGATTGGAATAACCCATGTGGAGGGATCACGAGACGAACATCAAGTTTGGCCCTACCATCCTGTTTAACATTGATCTGAATTGGAGCAGATTAGTAACGCTATGCTAATTACCCACTCATAAATAAAACCAATATGCTTATCATTTTCTTTTCAAGTGCTTAAGGATTTCAAAAACTTTTGCGATTAACAAATTCCCATGAGATTTTCTTATGTAAATGTTATAAACAATTTAACATAAAAACATATGCTGAACAACAACAATATAACATCAATGAACATCAATATACAACACACAACAAGCAAATGATAAAGGAATTCACCCCTCTTGGGTTACGTCTCCTTGGTCCAACGTCTAATGGCTTGGGCCTCTCTATAATGCTCAAATTACATCAAAAATGTGCTTACAATGCTCAGATGCCTCTGAAACCTATCTCAATGAGTTCATAATATCAAAATATACTAGAATAAACTATTTTTGCATCCCATTTGGATAAGAACTGAAGACGTTATGACTTCTTCCATTTCTCCCACTATTCGTTCCACAAAATGCTCCAAAACGAGCATAAAACTAAAAATTAGCCCCAAAATCCACTAACCAAGAAATAATTTCACTACACCGTAGGCCATATCCTGTCGGGCATATTGCAATCATAATCAGCTAAGCTACAGGCTCTTAATAGTGTTAAACATTGATATGCACTGTTGCAGAATTGATGTGTTAATTAATTGAAACTTATAATATCCCATGTCTGGAACCTCTCGCTTATCTTAATCAACAAGTTCAACCCCCGGAGCTTTTGTTACATGGAAACACTATGATTGCGGACCCACTAGGACTTTGAATTTTGACATATAAGATTATCGGGTCCAAGGTCTATCGCTATCGGAACTCCACTACACTGAGGCTGATTCTTGTTGCCGATGTGATTGCGATATGCGATCGCATCACATTGCAACCCTGAACCTGTCAAGGGTTGATTTGTAACACCGAAACACTTACCTCTGTGATATGAAATTTACAATATGCGATTTGTGAGAGCCAATGGTGGGCTACCACTTGATGCCTCCTTATTCGCTGAAGACTTGCCACATCATCCCAATCCTACCATATAGGAAAGTCAAATCAGATCTTTGACTTTCTCTAACTTTTGCATACGAACTCAAATTTGAGTTTCGTTCACACTGTTGGATTCAGAATGACGAGATCTTCAATCTAAAGCTGAGTTTGACAAGATTCTAGCACTTTGATTTTTGAGCATTATTCTGAGCACCTGATCACTGTTAGAAAAATATTATATATGACAGAGAAATGCAAGACATATAATATGCGGAAAAACAAAAACACATAAAACCAGAGAGACACAGATATATGTGATTCACCCATTTTGGGCTACCTCCACCCTGAACAGCCAGTCCTTCCTTTCCATTGTCTAGCAAAATGAAGAGACACAACCTACAAGAAAATCCGCTATAATATCCTTTGTTTTCTCTCACAGTCTCACCTACCTATTTCTCGCACTAAGAATACACATATATTCCACAACCTCAATACAATACCCTCATACAAAGAGAGGGGTTTCCTTCTAGGGAAAAAAAACCCTAAACTAAACATAATTTCTACCATAAAATCATCCACCTAATGAACGACCCAGGTTGACTAGAAATTACTATACTTTTACAAGGAAATTTTACATCTATTTTTAGCTTCAGTGGCGGTGCCCTTGGAACCCCCGCCGGGGGACCACTGGCCCCTGGACCCCCAGCCGGGGGGGATAACCCCCCTCGAACCCCCCCGGGGGGGAAAAGTCCCCCCCGCACCCCTACATGGAGGGGCGTACAATCTTCCTGGGGTATAAATATAACTGAAACAAATACCTATAAATTAGGATGATAATCATGCTCCACACACAATAATCTCTCACTTGGAGAATGATTGTAGTAACTCCACCGCTGCTTCATTTGCTAGACAATGACTCCTCTTTGGACCTGGTTGTTTCTCATCTTCATTGTCATCCTTGAAGACTAATTGAAACTAAGCATATTCTCATATTCTCCTTGGTTATAAGTTTTGTTAGCATATCTGTAGGATTTTGGGTAGTGTGTACCTTTTCCAGCTTCAACTCTCCATCTTCCACAACTGGTCGTATGAAATGGTACTTGAGCTGTATGTGTTTAGTCCTGGAATGAATATGCTGAGTTCTTTGCATGATGAATGGGACTTTGGCTATCATTGTATAACGTGCCCATATTTTTCTTCCTACCCAATTCATCCATAAACCTTTGTAACCAAATCATTTCTTTACTAGCCTCTGTAGCAGCAACATACTCTGCTTCTGTTGTTGAAAGTGCAACAACACTTTGGATTTTTGAAACCCAACTGGCAGTTATTCAACCTACAGTAAATGCATATCCTGTAGTGCTCCTCCTGTTATCTTTGTCACCTGCCATATCTGCATCAACATATCCTTCTAGAGAAATGTTTGAATCACCAAATCATAGTGCTCGATTTTTGGTACCTCTCAAATATCTGAGAATCCATTTCACTACCATCCAATGTTCTTTTCCTGGATTGTTCATGTACCTGCTTACAACTCCCACTACATGTGCAATATCAGGCCTTGTGTAGACCATTGCATACATTAAGCTTCCAACTGCTGATGCATATGGAACTTTAGACATATAATCCATGTCTTCTTGTGATCAAGAAGGCTCTCGAGACACTAAGGGGATGGATAAGGCTTTGAATTCAGAATGGAAGAAAGTAAAAGCTATTGGTATCAGTTAATAGGGCTCGTCTTCTTGGTTCTGGTGGCACGAATGATTCGTCAATCTGAGCTCGTATGCAAAAGATAGAGCTCTTGAAAGTTTGGTATGGCAGGGGAAAAATGGGGCCCACAGTGTGCCACATGGCATCCCAGTCAGCATGTGGGCCCATATGGTAGCTTGACACTTGGCATCCCTCCAGTGGCCTCCTAAACCTACACAAGCAACTAACAACATTTGGTTATAGTCTTTATATAGTTACTACCTTAACTATATAACCAAACCCAAATATATATATTAAACAAACTATAACCAAAAATATATATCCAATCCCATATGTATATACCAAACCAATAAAAAATGGGCATATGGTAAAACAAAACTATATAACAAAAAGTTAATATATATATTATATGGTTATATAAACAATATATGATATGGTCAAAAAAACAAATCAACGAATCATAAACAAAACCTTAACCATTTGTAACCAACACGTTACATGGTTTATGGTATATAAAGTCAAAACCCACCATTTTTTAACTAATGCATGGTCGAATATCATATGGACCAACTGCATACTATATAGCCACATAACTTTTGGTATGGAGTGCCACAACTGCAACCATTGACCGTTGAATGGGTACGTGGGCTTGGGTAGGCAGCCACGTAGGTGGTCCTGCCACCCAAAGCCACCCACAAGGAAACTAAAAACACCAACTGAATTTAATGTAGTTTGTATGGTAGGAGGGGATGGGTGCAGGCCGCCCAAATGGTGCGCTCACTACCCAACAAAAACATTTAAAATATATATTGGTTGGGTTTTAGAAATGACATATTAATTATGTATATTGGTTGGGTATTAAAAAACTGTAAAAGGATACTTGTGGAGGGGTAGGATTTGACCTCCGAACCTCCTCCACACTATTTTAATGCTTTTACCAATCCACGTAAAACAATTTCTTGGTAACTCCACCAGTGATATTATATAATCTTAATCTTTTACCCGCAGCAGTAGGAGGAGATCAGTAGACACGTTTTTCAAGGTAAGGAGAGCAGAATTTTTGAAGAGAATGATTTTTATCCAGTATCAAAATTGGCCAAGTTTTATATCGATTTTGCACCTCTCGGTGACGGGAATCCAATGGTAGTGTCAGTTTTTGTAGTAGAGCTCCCCAATTTTCAAGAATTTTTTAGCATGGAAGTATAATGCTCCATTTTTGTAACTAATGAACGTAACTTCTTTTGATGCCATTTTTAATGAATGAAGGCCTCCCCATTGATCGAGCAAGGCCCGGAGATGTAGTCCAGGAGGGATGAACTCTGTTATCAAGTTCTTGTCTTCTTGTCTTCTTATGCTCTTCTCTTTCTTTCTCTCATATGTGCACATTTAAAGTATTCTCTTTGGTTAAGCTACAAACTATATATGTAATTCTTTTAATGCATCTATAAATAAAAGATAACTTGGATCATCTTGGGTCTTTGGGCACATCTCCTTACTAAGTTTGAAATGGCTAGCAAAAGGTGTACTAACTGGTTTTTCATTGTGCATATTAAATATTTTCAACACCTTTTGTATGTACTCATTTTGAGACAATGTTAATTTGCGATTTTTCCTATCTCTAGTTATTCTCATACCAAGGATTTGTTTTGTAGCTCCCAAATCCTTCATTGCAAATGAATTTGCCATTTTTCTTTTGAGCACATTTATTTCCTGCATGTTAGACCGTGCAATAAGCATGTCATCTACATACAATAACAATATAATATAGCTTCCATCATTTTTCTTTTGTAGATAAACACAATGATCAAAGTGACATCTAGTATAACCTTGTTCAGACATAAAGTTGTTAAATTTTAGATACCATTGCCTTCGAGCCTGTTCTAAGCCATACAAACTCTTCTTCAACCTGCACACTAGTTTCTCCTTCCCTTTTACCTCATATCCTTGTGGCTATTGTATATATATCTCTTCCTCCAAATCCGCATGGAGAAAGGTTGTCTTTACGTCTAATTGCTCAAGATGCAAATATTCAATAGCTACTCGACTTAAAATAGTTCTGATTGAAGACATTTTAGCAACATGAGAAAATATTTCATGAAAATCAATACCTTTCTTCTGTGCAAACCCCTTCACCACAAGTCTAGCTTTGTACCTTTGTTTTCCTGCATCTTCTTCCTTTAGCCTGTAAACCCATTTATTCTGCAAGGTAGTTTTACCTACAGGTAACCAGACTAAGTCCCATGTCTGGTTATGCATTAAGGAGTCCATCTCTTCTTCCATGGTTAGCTCCCACTTCTTCCTGCTTTCAACCTGCATTGCTTCTTCATAACATTCGGGTTCACCAGAATCAGTCAACAATAAATAATATAATGAAGGAGAGTATCATTCAGGGGGTATCCGCGTAGATCTTCTAACACCACTTTTAGGTGTTTGGGGTGCTTGTTGCTTTTTTGGTTGTTTTTGTTGTTGTGGTTGTTGATTATTATTATTTTCAGGCACCTTTACTTTTTCAGTGATCCCATCAAGAACTGTGTATTCCTTGTTTTCTTTTTCCTGTTTCTTTTCCTGAAACTGATTCTTATACAAGACCTTTTCATTGAATATTACATCTCTGCTCCTAATGATTTTATGTTCTTTATAATCATATAAGCAATAACCAAAACCATTAACACCATATCCAGTAAAGGTACATTTCTTTGATTTTGCCTCAAGCTTTGTTATATTTTCTTTATTAATATGGACAAAGGCCTCATAATCAAAAGGCTTTAAAAAGGAGTAGTTTAATGTTTTACCTGTCCATGCTTCCTATGGAATACCACCATCCAAGGAACTTGAAGGCCCTCTTTTTATTAGATAAGCAATGATATCTACAACATCTACCAAAAATTGTAAAGGAAATCCTACATGCAATCTCATGCACCTTGCACACTCCATGATTGTTCTGTTCATCCTTTCTGACACACATTTTTTTGTAGTGTTCTTGGAACTGTCTTCTCTCTGTGAGTTCCATGCTCTGAACAATACCTATCAAACTCTTTGCTGCAATATTCACCTCCATTGTCTGATCTGAGACACGTCAATTTCTTTCCTGTCTCAATCTCAACCAAAACTTTCCATTTCTTGAAACTATCAAATACATCAGATTTATTATAAATATAATAAATCCAGGTTTTTCTAGTTACATCATCAATAAAAGTAACATAATAATGAAACCCATCGAGAGATGATATTTGAGCAGGTCCCCATACATTTGTATGCACAAGCTCTAATTTTTCGCTCTTCTTTTCTTTCCCAACTCTGAGAAATTTGACTCTCTTTTGTTTTCCATAAATGAAATTCTCACATAATTACAAATCAACATTCTTCAAACCAAGCAACAAATTCCTTGAGTGAAGAATCGTCATCCCCTTCTCACTCATGTGTCTGAGCCTATGATGACATAATGTTGCATCTGCTCCTTTGTAATTTAAAGCATTAACAGAGTTAGAAATACCATTGCATAAATAAAATGTCCAACCTTTTCGCCTTTTGCTATTACCAGGGCTCCTTTGGTGACCTTCCAATATTTATCTGTGAAAGTTGTCACACAACCTTCACCGCCTAACTACCCTGTTGAAATTAGATTTTTCTTCAGATCTGGAACATGCCTTACCTCCTTTAGTAGCCATTGGTTTCCATTCCGTTGTTTTACAAGAACCTTACCAATTCCAACAGTTTTACAGGGTTTATCATCACCCCAAATGGACTTGTCCAAAATCTCCTTGAGCATAGTCATGAAAATATTTCTTATCAGGTGCAGCATGGAATGAGGCCCCTGAATCTACCACCCAGGAATCATTAATATTTTCGAAATAAAGAATCAAAGAAACTTGTAACACCTCACCTGTCACATTTCCTTCATTATTGTTTACTTGTTGTGCATCCCCTTCTTTTCCCTTCCGAGTGTAGGTTTTAACCCCGTACAGAAATTACCTGCATATGAATTCTAAATCACAAGAAAATAAAAAATGCGAGAGCATAACCCATAAAATACACAGAGATTTCCCATGGATCTCAAAACCGAGACTACCAGTTTGATTTTTCATTATATTCCTTTCAATGTTACAATACATATTTATACATGCCGAAGCATCCAATACCATGGACCGAAAACCATCGCGTCCAAAACCATGGACCGAAAACCATAGGTAGTTTCGCCCAACCTAATATAGGGTCCAAAAAAAATTTCTCGGGGCGCTGCCCCGAACCCCGTAGGGGGGCTACCCGCCCCCCTCAAACCCCCCGGACGGGGGGGGCTGCCGCCCCCCCGCTGCACAATCGGCGCGACGAAGGGGGGGCTCTGGCCCCCCTCTAACCCCCCGGTTTACTACGTAGGTTAGTCGTGGAAAGAATATAACACAACCCAACATCGAGATCTATAGTCTTTCTTTAGGTGTCCATTCTTTCCGCATTTCTATCACACTATCCCCGATCTAGACTTGGATCTACCTTTCCTTGATTCACTGCGATATCCTGAGCTCTTTCCTCTTTCCATTCTTCTTCCCGTAGACTCTGCACTCAAAGCATTACCTGATGTCTCACCTGAGCTTTTCCATTGCATTTCCTCAGTAAGGATAGCACCGACAACATCATCAAACTTTAAAGTACTAGATCCAGAAACAGAGTTACTAATGGCCATTACTAAACCATTCCAACTTTCTGGCAATGAGCACAACAATAATAGAGATCTAACTTCATCATCAAAGTTTACCCCTACGAAACTTAACTGACTTGTAACTGTATTAAAATCATTTAAATGGTCTACAACAGATCCACCTTCCAACATCTTCATATTAAATAATAGTTTCATAACAAACACCTTGTTTGACACCGAGGGCTTTTCATATAGTTTCGCCAATGCTTGAATCAAACCCTCTGTCATTGTTTCCTTCGAAATGTTGAAGGCAATTGGTGCTACAAGGCACAATCGTACTATTCTGAGTGCCTTTCTATCGAGAATGTTCCATTCTTCATCTATCATAGCCATCAACTTCTTTTCTTTTCTGCTCAATGGTAGGTACAGAATATAACACAATATAACACAACCCAACAATCTCCCACTTGTTGTTTTCTTTCCACAGGGGGCCACAGGAGAGCTTAGTCATTTTTCCAGCCCTGAAATGCCCATTGTTTCTCTACACCAAGAGAACTTCTCAGAGCTCACAGATTTTGTCAATGCATCTGCAGTATTCTTCAAAGTGTCCACCTTTACCAGCAACACCTTTTTGTCTTCTATCATATCCCTCACAAAGTGATACTGAACATCAATGTGCTTTGTCTTTGAATGATAAGCAGGGTTCTTCGCCAAGAAAATTGCACTTTGCTGTCACAGTCTATCCTTATAGCTCCCTGTACTAACCCCATACTTGAACACAATCTCTGCAACCAAACTGCTTCCTTGCTTGCATGAGTGGCTGCCATGTATTCTGCCTCTGTAGTTGATAGTGCCACTACAGATTGTTTCTTACTCATCCAACTGACTGCACCTCCAAATAGGTAAACACATACCCACTTGTAGATCTTCTCTGATCCAGATCTCTAGCCCAGTCTGCATCAACAAAGCCACGAATATCCAACACTCTATCCAATCCTGGTCTTCCTTGGTAGCACAAACAATAATC